>APFE031754569.1:46284-56446 GCA_000404065.3 Pinus taeda
CCCGACAGTTCCAAGAAAGGATCTGGAGCATGTTTAATTTCTATTGATTACTATCTTTTTGGTTTCTATCTCGAATAAAGGCTTTTCTATTTCTGATTATTGCCCATTTTCCTTCCTTTCTAGCTTCTTTTACCTTTTGAACCTCCTTTCTTAATTCTGCTTGATCTTCTGGAATGAGATCTTCATTATTTATGAATATTCCCGTTCCCTTTAGACTTGAGGTTTTACTAAGTATGTTGTGCTTATGATCAGTAGAGCTCACCTTTATGCGGATTAATCTTCCTTTATTCTCGGTTAATTTCCCCAACCTTGTTGCTTCTGTGAGACACACTGTTTCAATTTGTAATCTATTATGTAATTCTTTCTGGACTAAGGCTAAAGTATCCTCATCTTCTTCCTCGTTTAAACCGAAGATTATAAGTTTTAAGGTCCTTTTGTTACGTTCGTGGTCTAATTCTATTAATTTTTTCATTTCGTCTTTAATTGGTTTAATATCTAACTTATCTACCAATTATTTAGGGTGAGGCGGCTATTAACCTTTTCTTCTAATTCTTTAATCATGTCTTTCATTTTAAGACCCTCTAAGGTATTAGCGTCTCCTTGCTGGGATGGTTGGTTAGTATCTTGGTTTTGTTTTTCTATAATATGCAATCTAGTCTCCATTGCCTCCATTTTATTCTCCAGAAGTTCTATTTTATTTTCTATTTGTTTTTGGATAGTGTTTTCCAGAGATGCAAATTTGTTTTCCAGCACGGCTTCTAACTCTTTTTGTAACTTGGCTTCTCTTTCTTCTCTGCGTTTCTCTAAAGACTCTATATACTCATAGAGGCCTTGTAGAGTAACTGTGCTAGGTCTGCCCTTGGTAATCTTTGGTAACTATGGTGAAGTATTCATACTTGAAATTATATGAGCAAATATGTATTAAAAAAGAAAAAGATAAGGAATGTGTGCACCTGATACCCGAACCTGATGTGCGAGCCAAGATCTCCAAGCTTTGGATTGCGAGATCTGCGAGTTAAAATGTTTATATGCGCCTTAAACCCGAGTTCAAATGCCCGATCTGTGAGTGATATCGACCTGCGCGTGATATACCGAGTTCAAATGCCCGATCTGCGAGTGATATACCGAGTTCAAATGCCCGATCGAGTTCAAATGCCGAGTTATATATGCAAGATCTTTATATATAAACCGAGTTCAATTGCCCGATCTGCGAGTGATATCGACCTGCGAGTGATATACCGAGTTCAAATGCCCGATCTGCGAGTGATATCGACCTGCGAGTGATATAACGAGTTCAAATGCCCGATCTGCGAGTGATACCGAGTTCAAATGCCCGATCTGCAAGTGATATCGGCCTGCGAGTGATATACCGAGTTCAAATGCCCGATCTGCGAGTGATACCGAGTTCAAATGCCCGATCTGCGAGTGATATCGACCTGCGAGTGATATACCGAGTTCAAAAGCCCGACCTGCGAGTGATATACCGAGTTCAAATGCCGATCTGCGAGTGTTACCGAGTTCAAATGCCCGATCTGCGAGTGAATTAAAAAATTAAATTAACTATGAAATAAATTAAATTAAATTAATATAATAAATTAATCTATCATAATTATTAAATAAATAAATTAATAAAATAAAAATAAAATAAAAATAAACAATAATAATAAATAAATAAAATATAAAATAAAAAATAATAAAATAAAGAAAAAAAGTTTAAACACAATAATAAATTAAAGCAATAAATGATTAGGGTTTATTAGATATCAATTAGGTTTCTATTTGATTAATTTAACTAATAAAAAAGGAATTAAGCAAAAAAAATAATTTAGTGAAAAATAGGGCTAAATTCTTATTAAAGTAATGGATAAATAATTAATGTTAATAGAAAATGAATTATTAAATTAAAATAAATATATTTGAATCTAATCAATATTTGTAATATAAATATAAGTATTTATTAAAAGAATGAATAATTAAAGAATAATCTGTGTCGGCCCTTATATTAGGGTTCTTTAGTTTATTTATTCCCAGACGCTCAGCTCTTTCTCTCAAATGATCTTTCATTCATCCCTATCTTTCTGATTTGTCCTGATGATGGACCCCCTTTGGGGTTTGAAACGTCGGCAGAATGAAGTTGAAACTGTGGACAATCCGGAACATGAAGCTATAGAAAACTTCCACATAGGCTTGAAATCAAACATAACTTCAACCAATTCATGCTTGAGTTTAGAATCACAACTCATGAAAGCTTGAAATTTAGCACTATCTTTAGCTTTAATCATCAACAACACAAAATTCTTACTAGCATTTACAAGCCTTTTCATCTGACCAACACTAACAAGAGATAAGTTCATCTTATTGCGATGTTATCTAACAATATATTCAAGTCCATATTTAAAAATATGATATTTTGTCTCGTGATGATAGAATATGGCTTTTTGTTCATACAAGTATGGACTACCTAAAACAATTCTACAAATATCAAGTGGTACAATATCAAAATCTACCTCATCTACAAAATTATCAATGATGGAAAATTTGAGTTCACATTTTCTTGTCACTTGTAATTTGGCATCATCACATACCCAACCTAAAGGGTAAGGGCTAGTATTAGGCATAGTCTCTAAATTTAGTTTCTTGACAATTACTTCAAAGATAAGATTGACTTAGGATCCACTATCCAAGAATGTATAAACTTTGGTATGTTTTGTAATGACTGTGATATGAAAAAACTCACTTTTTTCTTTATCATTTTGAGACTCAAAAGGCTTACTAGAAGAACAGGTACTTGAATTAAAGTTATACCTTTCATTCCCATTGTTGTGATTTTGGTTTCATCACCTGAATCAGATACTAGATCTTGTTGAGTTGTAGCAGCAGTCTTTTGTTTCCCGTTGTTATTGAACTGCTTCCGTCTCATTTCTAGATGTAATTTCCAACAATGGTTTTCATCATGGCCTTCTTTTGAACAATGTTTACACTTAAGTTTATCTCCCTAATTTTATATAGTAGCATTTATTTTTCCTTTTCTTTCAAACTTCCCCTTTCATTTGTCTCTAGATTTGGAAGGTCTCTTGCTAGTCTCTTGAGGAACATTCTTGCCTTTCGATTCTAAATGACTTTCCTAAACAAATACTTCATCTAGATTGGTGGGATTAAACATAAGTATAGTATGTCTCAAATAACTATGCAATCCACCTATGTATTTAAGGAGAGTATCTTGTGAAGACAATTCAACACCTAAGATTGAATCTCTTCTTCTAAATTCTTGTGTGTAACTTTGGACACTTTGACCTTTAGCTTGTCTACAATTTTTCCAATCCATAACTGCTTTTTACATATATGCTAATCGATAACATTACCTTCTTAATGTTTCTATAAAATCATTCCAAGAAGAGATAATTTTACCACTTTTCTTCAAATTGTCTTGAGTTATGGCCTCCCACCAGATGACAGTTTCACTTTCCAAATGAAGAGAAGCAATATGGATCTTTGTAACATCATCATAAATATTTTGAATATTGCAATAAAATTCAATTTGATGAACCCAATTATCCAACTTTTCAACATTTACTTCCCCATTGTACATAGGCAATTCAAACTTGACATCAAGCTTAATCAAAGGATACTTAGCATGTTCTTTTGGAGATGGAGAAGGATTAGGTCTATGAGATGGAGGTGAAGAAGGAGGTGAAGATTGAGGTGTATATGGAGGTGAAGGAGGTGGTGGAGGTGGAGGCTTGCTCCTATTACCACCATTAATTTTTGGATGATTTTAACTTTCTCCTTCAAATATTGTTATCCTTTCATTGCACAACACTTTTACCATCTCAGACATATAATAGAAATCCTTTCTAAAATCTCCCTCATCCTCAGACATCAGCTCCTATCCTTCTTCATGTGCCATGACTGGTGGAGTTTGTGACCTTCTTAAACCAATTTAAGGGTTTGGATCTTCAAGCACTCCTTCTCCTCTTCTCAATTTAGACCTTGTAATAATTCAAGAAAACACTTGCAAAAACTATCAAACATTCAAAATAACCTAGCTCTCACACCAAACTGACCTTGCAATTTAAAAATGAAGTTTTCTTGTAAAATTTTGCAAGCTAGTTTATGTGTTGTGGGAAGTGGATTGAAATTGCAAAAGCACATAAAATTAGTAAATTTAGTTAAGTTTTACAGATTTTAACAATGAAAAATAGACAACATGTAGCATCCCAAAACAATAATTTGATAATGGAGTTCACCCCTTCTAGGCTACATCTCTAGGTCCAACTTCCAATGTTTGCCCTTTAAATTATATGTTAAAAATGACAATTACATCAACATATAATGCTCAAGAACACTTCCATTGTATCCAGAACACCCAAAAACCCCTATGTAGGCTCTTCTTAGGCTCAAAAAGGCTGAAAAATGGCCAAGTTAGGCCTCCTTCATTTCCCTCCTAACTGTCCTCCAAAATTGACCATCTGTCAAAACTAAAAATGAATTCTGCCCCTGGCGGATATGTAAGGCAAAAAATTGGTGTGGGTTCAGTGACATTTCTACTGATTTTGGTGCAAGTTTTTAGGCATTTAACCGACCATCACGCCCGCCAACTCCCTGCTCGCGGTCATATATCGGTTGATAGGGCTAAGGGCTTGGCATGGGGAGGGTGAAACATGCCTTCTCCTCTATTGACGGGCATAAATGTACCGCCAAAGACTAAGGGGGTCTCCCTGGTGTGAGGTCCCAATTAGACCTCACACCGTTTGGGATAGGAGCCCCATCTGGTATGTGGACTTGGTTGCCACCATGAATGTTTCCACTCTTGGTTGTCAAATGAGGTGTCAGAGTGGGAAAAGAATGAAATGCTCAGGCAGTGAAATAAAATCAGCTAAAGATTGACAAATTGCAGAAAGCGGTACAAACAAGTCTCAACAACAATAAGAAGGGATATGCCATGAGAGGGATTAGTGAGCTAAAACCCAATCTGACATGCAATAAACATGAACATGTCAGAAGTTAAATGCAAAGTAGTTCACAATAGGTCACCGACATGGCAAGGAACAAGTAAACACAGATTCGAAAGAAGAACATACATACAACCACTATGTACCAGTCCATAACATATTGCGTATATGAAATCACACATACAAATATAATGAAGTATTAGACAACTAATACAACCACCATGAAGCATGGGCATCAGTGTTGAAGATAAAGCACATATTATTAATGCCACTGCAACTTCAAATACATATCATGCAATTGGTCAAAACCCAATTGTAGAACATGGGCTACTCATACCATTTCCCAATCCAAAACCCTAGCCCCACTGCAAATCCACTCTACTAGTTGCCAAGAGCTGAGTGGCTCTAGCTCTCAAGCATAAATCAGCTATCTGTTCCTAGCCTCAACTCAAGTGCTAAAGTCCCCTACAACTGAGGCATCAGGGCACATTTATAGAGGTCAGGTGATCGTTCACCCACTGTGACCCTTGACCTTCCTTCATGCTCTTTCAGCTACCCTCTTGACTCGAGCTTCCCCACTTCTTCCTCAAGCCAAAATGATTGTTACATACCCACATCAGTCCTAACGTAGTCACTGATATAATGGTGGGTGATATTTACATTACGATGATGGAGAGAGAAGGAATGATGTAGAGGGTTATTGGAAACCCTAGAATGTTTATTGCCCATATGTCATAATGATGTGATTGCTTGTTCTTGGAACCAACCTGTTCTCTTGCCACTATGCTTTGCTCACATTCATCAATCATTTAGTGACGTGCCTTGGAATTTATTGAGGGGTTCTTGGAGCTTGCAAGGGACCATCTGCCTTGCTATGCAAGTTTCATGATAAACCATGAATATTCTACATAGACCAACATCTTGCTACCTTCCTTCTACCTTGGAGATAGCTTGACTTCAATATTTGACCAGGATCATGCATTTCCACAACGTCAATCCCTTGAGTCATTTTAGCAACCAATTTGGCTTAAGTGTCTGCATAAATGGAAGGGATTTTCCTTCGCCATTTCAATTATACAAATGTAAACAATTATTAATTAAGTGCCAAGAAAATGTAGTTTCATTAAATATAAGAAATAAATACCACAATTAATAATGAGAAAGACTTCTTAGCCTCGAAATTGCATGCAACATCATGGTCACAAATTTGTGCGTCGATATGCTCCATGTCTTGGAACCAAGGTGGCATTAGTTGTTGCTTTCCTTGAGTGGTTATATTATTACTGTTATATCACCTTTCACGTGCCTTTTCATCCTCGGAGCACATGCTTGGAATTGTTGCCTTGCGTTGTGTTTAAACATTTGCAAAGGTGTTAATTAAAACTCCTTTGTCATTGCCATTGAATAACATAGCCCGTTGCAAACTTCGAAACTTGTGCTACCTCGTATTTAAATAGTATTTGTGGATGCACAACATATTTATGAAACCTAGGATTAGCATGCTTGCCTCTTGAGACAAGACTTTGTGTCTTGCCTACCCCAGAAGAGGTCGCATAGGCACACTTAGTCGATGTTGCGTGGGTCGCAGGGCCTAATTTAGGTCCATGTGCGACCTTTGCGACCTTTGCAACCTGTGCAACCTCCAAGGGTCACTAGGTCACATGGATCACAGAGGTTGCATGATTGGGTGAAGCTCTACACTTTGACAACTTGGAGGCTGCGAATTTACACTTATGTGGGTCACAAAATGTTAATTTTGTCTAGGTTGATTTTAGCTGGAGAGTGTTACGGATTGGGAGTGAGATCATCTGCAAACTCGCCCAGCCACACTCCAAAACTCCAATGTAGACAAATCAATTTTATCAATTCAGCATCGGTTTTCAAGGATCCTATCCTCTGTATATTTAAACAACGCATATGAGATTCAATGCACATCACATTATTAGGTTTCAGGCATCGATGTGCCCATGGCACGAAATAACCTTCACACTTTAATGTAGAGGTAGTTGAAGCTCAACTGACTGCAACAGTCATTCCAAGGATATCCCTGCAACCCACACACTGTTACTATGCTTACTATGTTTGCATTCTGCACCTGTTTTTTGCTTAACTGTATCTATGTCACATTCGGACCCTTTTCCTTTGGAAATGCCTCTGGGACATCAACACCAAAATTGAAAGATGGAGAAAAGAAAATCAATTCATGATTTGATTCCTAAGAACTAGAACCGAAGGAGTCATTCACCTTTAATGTTTCCATAACCTGATCTTCAACTTGAGCTCTTGCTCTGGAATTAATTGATTCCAAATTTTCAATATCATAGTCTCCATTTGTTACCATATTAGAGCTTGGATTTGAATATGGACTCAACTGTAAATGTAAATCACATTCATTCTTAGTCGTTGTTTTGCAATCCGTCTCTACAAATAAATATCTTATTATTTTCATTGAACTAGTCCGAAAAGATTTTGCAAGAAGCATCATTGTTATAATTACATTCACTGGAAGAGCCCATTTATGCCATGTATTTCTCATGATTGAACCCTAAGCAGTAGTCACAAAGTCACATCTTCAGATAGGTCGCACTCCTCGGAGGCTTTCCTGAGGATTTAAAATGTGATCCAACGACTGTGAATGGGAGTGTGACTTCCTGAAGGTAGCATAGTTGTAGAATGGGGCTAGGTCCATTTCAGGATTTCATCTTTATGCCTCAATCATGAGACTTTTCCACCTGTAGAGTCAATGGGTTCTCTCGTCACGATGTTACACATGGTTATCACTTGACCAGTGTCCTGCTTTAGCCATAACAGATCCACGATTTGAGAGCATGGGAAAACCTTATGTTAGAGTCGGTCTTGTCAGTCCTCCGTCAGAGATCAAAACTCTTTCTGCATCTCATTTTTAGGTGTCTCGCTCCATTCACTCAACTACATTCCGCTAGAGGCATGCCATAATCTGACAGAAGGGTCTTGTCAATTCATTCCCCTCATGTCTTGTATCTGCTGGCTTAGGTATTTTCATCAAAGTTATTAAAATCCATGATAGTCAATGTTTTATCTTTTAATGGAAAAGACTCATTTCAGTCATTAGGTCTAGGGTTTGCAAATTGTTGTTCTCAAAATGCTTCAATAATACTTGCAGGCTAAAGGAAGGTCCAATAATTCACTCAAATGATGTTTCTGAGCACAAAAAGATGAATTTTGGAAAACTGAGAGAGGTTTTTGTCCACAATAGGCCAAGGAAGAAAACTCTCCTTCACGTTTTACACAGGTGTCATGGTTTTAGAGAAATGTCAAAAATACAATTGCCTCGGGAGAATTGATGCACCTCTAAAGTGACCTTGGGAAAATCAATGTTTCTCCAAGCTCAGTTAGCCAAATGACTTTATTGATGAGTAAAATGATAACTAGACACAAAGATCTTTCCAATGAGCTATCATGAGCTCAATTTGGAGTTGAGGAACACCTTCAAAAGTTGACTGCAACAGCACTCTGCCTTGAGGCAACTTCACTGGGCACATTTTGACCAGTCTTGGGAGATTTGATTTTTGATAGGGCAAATGAACCCCAACTTGAAAAATTCTAGTTGGGTTGGAAATTAGACTCAAAGAAATTTCCAACAAGCTATCCTTTACCCAATTTGGACACTGGGAAGGCCTCCAAAAGGCTCCTACAAAAAGGTGCGGCGCACAGAGGGAGCGCGGCGCACTGGGAGAAATTTTTCAGTGTAAATTTACACTGGCGAAGCGTACATGGGAGGCACAGCGCACAGGGCTAAAAGGCATGAATTTGACTGAAACCTTCCTCCAAAACTAAAAATTCTTCATTCCACAAAGTTTCCACAAGGAACAAAGTCATTGAGCATACCAAGGTAAAGAGAAACATAGCAAAGTAATTGGGAGAGCAAAGCACATGTCTTAGGAGAGGTTGGATTCGTTTTCAGGAGCGCGACGCACACACAGAGGAGTGTGGTGCACATAGAGAGTGCGACCCCGCAATGGTAAAAATACAAGGGCGTGACACATATACAGAGCGCAGCGCACTGGGTTTGCTGCACGGCGCACACCCACCAAGACCCGAATTTGTGCCAAATTTGCATCAAATCACTTTGAAACCCTTCAAATCGACAGGTAGGGTCTACATATTGATGGCTCATGTATTTTTATGAATGTGATGATGGTGTACGACCGTTTATAATTGCAAGAAAAAAACAACTAAACCCTACCAATTGAAAACATTAAAGCCATTGCTCTAGGGTTGCAAAATGGCGGTGTTGATGCCAAGGCTCCTCTTTCACCTCTCATTTTTCCCCTTCTTTCCATTGTTCCCTTCCCCCCTATCCCATTTTTCCCTATTCTCCCTACCCTAAAACATTACTAAACCCCTATTCCCTATCCCCTCCACTCATTTTTCAAACATAAAACCCCAAAACCCTACCTTATAAAATCCCCAAACTCTCCTACATGTCCATAAACAAAATTTCCCCCCATAACCCCTAATCCCATCATATTATTCCCCTTCCTAACACTCCCTTTTTACATTGTTCCCCTTGGTGGCAGAGATCACAACATCACATAGTTTCACTACCATCATCAAAGGGAAGTCAAAGCACAGTCCATATACAGTAGACATGACATCTGATCCGTCATATGATCATGAAGAAGAGACACACAGTGATTCGCCAATAGAGGTACATGCACCCAGGAGGCCTCATAGAGGTGGCAAAACATCCGTGATGACCAACAGGCTGCTCAACGAAGCCTAAATGAGAGGACACCCATTCAGCAGGAGATAGAGGCTGATCGAGAGAATTGGCTCGAAAGGATCAACATCCACTTAGAGGAGCTGTTGGCGAAAGCGAACAAGGACAAGTACATGCTCAGGCACATGGAAAACCATTATTGGGCACGCAATCATGTTTGCAAGGCACGAATAAGAAATTTAAAGGCAAAACTAAAGAAGGCAATAAGGAAGCAAAAGAGGCAAAGGGAGCATGATCATCTTCAGATGTTGGTCGAAACCTATTTATCCTAGAATGGTGCTTAATGGAGAAGCTCCAACCCAAATTTCAAGAAATTTGGGGCATTTTTGGTCATTTGACAAATTTTTTGGCACAAAGCGGGGTTTTTCTCCCTGTGCGCCGCGCCACTGGCGCCACGCTTAGGATTGGGAGCTCCAAATCGAAAATGGTTTGCATTTTTGGATTTAGC
>APFE031754569.1:57898-89433 GCA_000404065.3 Pinus taeda
TAACGCTGCACCTGTAACTAATGGTTGGCTTTCCACTTCCATTTTGTAATGATTCAAAAAACTCCCCAACTCTTGGTCATTCTATTTCCTCATGGCATGGTCTATTTATTGTATGCAAACCATTTGCAAAGGGTTGGGTTGATTGTAATTTCTGGGAGACTGTGGGAGAGAAACTTAGTTCTTCATTGTATATTTTGACAGAGGATTAATGAAAGGCAGCGGCTCTGTTTCATGAGATTCATGTGGTTGTGAGTGTAGAAAATGTGTTCTCTTTATCTTTCATATGTATTTCGTTATGTTTCACAGTTCATTCATATTCATTTTCAGTGAAATTTTCTAAGTTAGATAAGGTAGAATACATGTTTATTACTTTGCCTGTGGGAAAGTTTCACGTTATGCGTTCTTCTTCTGTTGAAAAGGATTCATGTGTCCATGCCCTTTTCACCCTCCTCAACAATCTTTCCATTCCGCATTATTTCAAACTTAATTGCTAGACTTTCCGCCTGTCTTGCCTCACGAAGTAATCTGTGTCTTTGTGTTAAATTCTCTGCTCATTGTTGTTCGTTGGTCCTATACCATCCCGGAAACCCAGTCATTCATAAAAATTGGTTTCTTGTATGCATATTTGTTTACTAGCCTAAAATTAATATTTCACTGTAAGTCATCTCAGGCCATATCGTTTATCTATTCACTGAGCATGACTCGGAGAGAGCCCTCTCCTGTTCTGGTAGGGCTAGCTACCAGACTGAGCGTGGTTTGTGGTTACCCTGAATTTTGCTTTCCTTCAGCCTAAGGTGGATTTAGGTGCTAACACCTTAAACCAATATGATGATGCACTAGTCCAAGTGCGCTTCATGGCATTGGCAACATAGCTTTTCTTTTGCTTGTTTCCTCCATTAATTCAACATTGAATCCAATGCCCTACCCTCAATCTAAACAATGATTACAAATGCCCCACATGTGCTGAAAATAATGCAAATCATCATTTATATGAAAAACGCATAATAATGGACCATAAGAAGGTGGAAGGCACCCTTTAGATTGGGAATTTTGATTTGTTTCTTCAACCCAACGCACATATTCATCATTGTTGGCAGATAAAATAAGGGGAAAGTTTTGGTGCTTGGGTCTCTATTTTGTTTACAAAATCTCCATGGTTGATGAAAACCCCTATGGACCTCTTCAATTGCAACATTAGGCATGTTAATCATACCATGATGAACACCTACAACTTGGTCATTAACATTTAGATATGTTTCCTTCTAGTGCAGTGTCTTTGTCGAAACATTCATCAATATTGATCCTTGCACATCTTTTAGTTGGATTTTCATAATTCCATGAGAGGAAATGCTTCCACCATGTAATTGTAGTGGTCGCAATTAGAGTTGACTATTTCAAAGTGATTCATATATATAACATCAAGACCAGCCCTCACTCGTGTAGGAGACATGCCCTTTGACTATGCCTTGTTACAAAATAGAAGGTGTTTCCCACTTGGCCCAATACTCAAGGCTTTTTCAAAATGGCCATGCTCTATCTCTTGGTCCCTTTACACAAGTTTGAGATTGCCTTCTAGTATGTTGATAACCATCCGTGTATATCCTTGTATTTCTTGAATGAGAGGCATTCTAATGCTTACACCACAACGAGCGCTTTACTTATTCCTTACAATAGTTCTTAAATTGAGGGAAATACTATGGAGGATTTGTTTATATATATATATATGTGTGTGTGTGTGTGTGTGTGTGTATGTGTATGGCAGGTGATTTTACTCCCAATATATATATGTGCGTGTGTAGACAAAACAATCTCCCATCCTTAACTATGCTTATTGCACTCGAAAATAGCTTATCATACAGTGGCCTCAATTGACATGTGTCCAAGCCACCTTATTTTGATCTCATGAAATAAAGATATAATGAGATCAATTAGTTTACCAGGAGGATTTATACATCTATATATTTTGTATGTGAAAGTGTGGAACTCAAACCAATATTGTGAATGATTCATTAAAGGAACATGAATCATGATTATTCCAAATTAAGGTGTTATACATCAAATGGTTGACAAAATCAATCTTCAATTTGGAGATCAATGTAAAACATGGACGCCTTTCATGGAACTGGTAACTATAAGTGGATTTCCTATTATGTGTTTCCCATGGTGATGATGCAGTTAAAGGATAAGATAATGTTAGAGAAGGTCATGGATTTATTTGATCATCCAAGATTTTAGGTGCGTATGATGTGGAAACAAACACTAATGAATTTGGAAGGGATGAGGATGGTGGTGAGGCAAAGCCATCGAAAGAAAATGTATTCCCATGAACCCGAATGCTACTTTTGTGATCATGCTTCGATATAAGATGAGAAGGGTGAAGTTGGTAAGAACCCTAGAGAGTGAGGATTAATTCAAAGTAGGGTTAGATATTTAATCACATGCACCTAGGGTTATAAACATGCTAAGGGAAAGCCATGACTCTCACACACCCTAATGTGCATGCATGAGATGGGGAACTAACCATGAACCTAGGAGAATATGTTCCTCAATGATTTACCATGATGTCATGCCATGTCGATTAGAATGCACCCCTAGGGGTGTATGAAACATGTTAAAACGTGAAGAGAACCTTTATTTTGACACTCTATGGTTCCTCCCAACACTAACATGGACAACATAATGGAAGCCAACTTGAAGTCTTGTATGTCCATAGATAGTGCGTCCACCAATTGACAATGTACACTATAGGAGGGTAGGTTTCGAAGACACGGGGCTCCCAATGCTCCTTGCAACAACAATCATAAGGTTCATAATTGGGATAAAGCATGATGTGTGGATGAAATGTACGAGTTGTGAGTGGGTGCATCAACAGGGTTTGATAGGAAGAGTCGTGGAGAGAGTGACTGACTAAAGGCCTTATCGAAACCCTTGTAGCATGGGGTCGAGCAAGGGGGATACCCAAAATTTTGGATATGCCCAAAAATTTGGGTGGTGTTGTAGTAGCTACAACACCCTCCTTTCTTGTTAGTATTTGGTTACAGTGTAATAAATGGGACTGGGGTCAGGGCCAACTCCCCGCCCCTTCGACCTTGGATCCACCCATGGTTGTGTGTAGTTCCATAAGACTCAGAGTTGGGCTGGGTGGATGAACCCGCTAGCCTGACCACCCCCCAAACCACCTACCATAAGAATTTCACAATAATTGTTAGGCTTTATATAACAAGAATTACCACGTGGTCTGTTGGTAATTCAAATAGTTGTGTTGTCGGAGGTCTCGAGGTCAAGCCTTGTTGAGGTCAATTATTCCTTTAACAAAAGTTTAGCCAATAAAATAGAGCCATGTGGAAACATCCCATAGGGCCATGTGGAAACCTCCCATAGGGCTATGTGGTGGCATGTGGTTTGCCCAACCACAATCACCACAACCAATCATACTTTTCCACTTACCCTATCCTGATTGGTCCTATGACAACCATACCACCCAATTAGCCTGCTAATGTCAGTGCCACATCATCATACAACCTGCTCAGTTAGCTACCCAATCAATCCTACAAGTTGACCTTTTAGTTATTTGTCAAAAACTTCAAAACGTGATAACTTTCTCATACAATGTCAGATTGAGGCGATTCAAGTGTCGTTGGAATCAGAATGATGAGATCTACAATTTGCATTGGTTTCTAGATATTTTGAGCACTCTTATTTTTTAGCATATATTTTATCCCCTAGATCACGTACCGGTAGAGGTGTGAATCTTTGTAACAAGGGAATAAGGAGGAAAATTGATATAGTTGCACAAGAACTTTCTAACATTAGACATGCATAAACAAACAGATGGAAAGAAATATAAAATGAATAGTTCTAACGTTGTCACCAAACCCTAAAAGAATGAGGTCAATCCAAATGTACTTTGTAAAAAGATGAAAAGAATAAGAGAGGGGAAATTTTAGTTTATTAAACCAAAACAACTCATCCTTAGAACTCATTTTATTCCATTAGATACATTTTCACCAACATTATATAATAAAATTCATGTAACAATATGTCATAGCTCTTCTTCCAAAATAATGGTGAGAATAATAGGGATAAAAGGGATTGAAAAGGATAAATTAACATCATGCACATTGATTATAATAAGTGATAAAATCCTACTAAATTATATCAATACTAACAATCTACTTGAACCCTTCTTCCATAGGAGACATCACATAACTATGGGAATCATACTTGAATGACGAATTATGATTATGTTATATTTAGCCTGGATCTTAAGAAGGCACCAGGGATGGTTCTAGAGATTGGCAATGAAAGAAAAACTATAATACCTCCAATTATACCAATATATCCCTTTTTAAGAAGCCAATTGAGTTGATAATATTATGGGTTATATCTAGGAAAGAGGGCTTAAGCATAGGACCCGTTGAAATACTTTAAAGGACTTTGTCAAAAGCAGAATAACATTAGGGACTATAGAACATGAAATTTGAACAAGCAATGGGGGACCCAAATTTTTACTACACATGGTGAAAATTTTTGGGGTTATAGTAGTGGCTACAACTCTTCCATAAGACCTGTTTGCATACTTCTATCGATTGTTGAGCACTTAAAAGTATGCAAACCGACAATATTCTTTTTACCAAGGCTGAGAAACTAAATACCCATCCACTCTTTTAATTATTTCTCTTATTAAACCTACTGAAGCAGACCCCTCTATCTTCCTCTTGACTGCTACTGAAGTCATCTCCTCTAATACACCTCTATTTACCCATAACTGTTAGATCACGAAATAATTAGCTACTCTTATCTTTCAACAGTGGGAGTCAAAAGAATCTTGTGGGCCAGGTCTTGGTTCAACACCTTATCCTTCCCACTAATCCACACCCTACCCCATACCAACATGGTTGGGAATAAATGGAAATCCTCGTTTTATCAACTCTCAGTATTGTGTAGTGACATTTTCTATTAGTCCTTTTTGAGATACTATGGTGTGTAATGTTTCTCCTCTCGACTATGCCAATATATTACTTGGAACTCCATATCAACAGACTAGTCATGTTTCTTATCATGCTAAAGATCATAAAAACCACTTGTAGCATGAGCGTCACACCTATGTGCTCATAGCCTCTTGACTTAAACCAATACAACCTCGTACTAGGAAATCTCTCATTAAGAAAGTTAGTTTAAACTAATGCATTTATTGGTGTTCGATTCCACCTATCAAACGATATAACATCACTAATCTGGCACCCCCAAATATGGTTCCTCTTCTTCAAGTATTCATAGATGTATTCAGACAAATCATGGGGCTACCCCCAATCCATTTCATTGAACACATAATCAATCTTATTCATATTGCTTCTTTTCCCAATGCTCCATCCTATATCTTTACTCCTTAAGAGGTAGCTAAGATAAAAAGAGAACTTGCAAAAATGCTAACATCAATCCATATTCAACCGTCATCCTCCCCATGTCCATATATCGCTTTCATTATTCCCAAAAGGGATGTTTTTTAATGGTTTCTCATGACAGATTATTGTGCCCCTAATAATTCTACCATTAAAAGTTGTTATCCTGAACCGTGGATTGAGGATTTGTTGGACCACTTACAATGGGATCCTTATTCATAAAGATGGATTTGACATCCAACTACCATCAAGTTCACATGCATGCAACAGAAACATAGAGGATCACTTTTAAGACAAATTTTGGGGTATTTTAATGGTTGGTCATGCCATTTGGGTTGACAAATGCACCCGCCATGTTTTCTTTATTAGTCAATGATGTGTTCAAGCTACACTTGGGTAATTTAGTGGTCATTTATCTTGATGATATTCTAGTATTCAGTAAATTTTGGGAACATCTACAACATGTCAATAGCACACTTGAGCTACAACAGGCACATAAACTTCAAGGAAAAGAGAAGAAATCCTATTTTGGACAACAATCAATTCAATATTTGGGATTCGTACTTGATTTATAAGGATTTTGACTAGATCCCTCTTGGGTAAAGGTGTTGGCACAATGGTTAGTGCCTTCCAATGCTCATGACCTCAAGAGTTTCGTGGGAGGTATTGATTTCTACATAAAATTTGTCTCTTATTTTTTCGAATTGTCCCACCCTTTACAATAGTTGTCCAATCAAGCAAAATTTCTTTGGGATATTGAGACTGAGAATCATTTTTCTTAGCTCAGAATTACTTTTACTCTTCTTATGTTCTCCATTTTCCAAATTTGCATGAATCATTTGAAATAGAAATCGGTGCCTCTCTGTTCGTGATTAGGGATGTCCTTAAACAAATAGGTCACCATGTAGCATACCATTTTGAGACTCTTGCAGAGGCCAAACTTATGTACAACACCTATCATAAGGAATTTTATACTTTAGTGCAAGAAATGAAGCAATGGGACCATTATATTCTTAGAAAAGAAACCATACTCCATACTAATCATCATCCATTGATTTTCATCAAATCACATAGTAAGATTGAAGAGAAAGATCATATGAAGTGGGATGCTTAAATTCAAAAGTTCCATATTGTGATTAAATATAAAAAGGGTATATCTAATAAAATTGTTGATTTGCTAAGCTCACTACCTAGCCTGGTCCTGCATAATCTAAAGGATTGTTGCACTACTTTTGATCCCTGGAAAGAAACGTATTGAACAGATCAATATTTGGTGACATATGGCAAGCTTTGCAATAGCCTATAGTTATCAACCAACATCCTTTTCTTGATTATACCATTCGTGATGGATAGTTATATAAAATTAACCAGCTATGTGTGTCACAATCTAATGATCATCTCCTCATCTATAAATCAAGTCCTCTTCATGCATCAAGGTATTTTGGCACATCCACGAAGATTCTCAATCTCTAGTGCCACTTATACTAGCATGCCTTGCCCAAGCAAGTAGAAAAAATCATTTGAGCATGTTCACTCTATTCACAAAGAAAACCATCAAACTGTAAGCGTGGGTTTTACCACTTTACATGTGCCCTCTCACCCTTGGGAATCCATTTCCAAGGACATTTTGAGTGGTCTTCCTACTACTTTTTGAAAACATGATGTTATTGGGGTAGTGGTCTGTCATTTTTCTAAGATGGCTATTTTTCTTCCCTACCATAAGACCATATCTGTTTCTGATACCGTGAATCTCTTCTTTCGTCATATTTGGCCACACTTTGGATTACTAAGTAGCATTATTGCTAAACAAGATTATCGTTTTCTCAATATCTTTTGGTGTACTCTCTTGTCTATGCTAAGTTGTCAACTTCATTTCTCCACTACCTTTCACTTGAAAACATATGGCCAAATAAAGGTTGCCAATCAGACTCTGGCTCACTCCCTTCACGTCTATGTGTCTAAGAACAAACATTGGGATTCCTATTTGCTCATAATAGTTACAAGAGGGGCGCACACTCCTCTACTGGGTTATCTGTTTCGAAGTTTGTTTTTGGTTTCGATCAAGTGTACCCTCTAAGATGCCATTGATTATCACCCCTTGTGGTTATGCATGTCAACGACAAGAACAAAAATCAACTCAATGATTTATACACTCCATATCTCAACACCATATTCAGGTAATCATTGCGTTACTATTGAAATATGGCAACAAGAATATTCCAATTTAATTTGTCCTTGAATTAAATTGTGAACTAAAATCGAATTTAGTCTTAATAGCTACTTGGAAATAATTAATTAATTAATTTCAAATTAATTAGTTGGAGAAATTCAAGTGAAGTCTTTCTGAAGTCATGCGCGAGTTATCCCTTAAATTAAGGAGATAAACTTGAGTTATATTTGAATTGTAGTTAGTTAACTCAATTTACTGAGTTAAGTCCAGTTAAATTAGTTCCAAACTGTTTGAGGAACTAATAGTGAGTTAACATTGAGTTGACTCATTAATGCACTCAACTAGTGCTAATCCAGTTAACTAAAGATTCCCTCATCAAAAACTCATGCATGTCTATTCTAAGAAAGACCCAATTGAGATTAATGTTCAAGGTTAGTGTACTATCAGTTGCATGTGTTTTCTCGTGGAGAAACTCATGCATGCAGTCAAGGATTTATCCTTGAGGATTGCACAGTTTTGAAGGAGGTTTTCCACTTGGTAGTAGACTAATCATCCACAAGGAACAGCGCAAGGAAATAGGAGCTTGGAGAGCAGAGAAGAAGGCTGGAGAGAAGCCAAGATTGCTTGTGAGCATCTGTGAGGATTGTACTGAGAGTTGGCTAGCTGTGAGAGCTAAGGATTTGTATAATTCCTATGTATTTCCACCATGTATGATAATACAATAGTGTGGGGTTTTTAGCAGAGGCTTTCCCGAAAAGTATTTTCATGTGTATTGTTCCATTGATTCTTCTTCTTTTGGTTATATTGTTTAGCTCGATCTTTAAGCTTCCGCAAATTGATAGTAGAAGTAGGTTATAGTATTTTGCTTTGATTTATATTGCATTACTGGGTTAAGCTATCAAATATTTTCTACAGTTACAAGTTGCTCAAGATCATGCCAAACAAAGGCATGACAAAAATATCCCACACCCTTGTCATTCATCCAGGAGATCATGTATTTCTCTTGTTGGAAAATAAATTCTTCAAGGGCCAACACCATAAGCTTCATCCTCTAAGATATGGTCCATATATTGTTCTAAAATGCATTAGAGGAAATGCATATCGCTTGGACTTGCCTTCCAAACTAGGAATCCATAATGTGCTTAACATTAACAAACTAATGCTCGTTGAACCACCTCTCCTTGAGGAATTAGTCATAGTTCAACAACCCATGGATAATATTATTTATTTTCAGCCTCCCCTACTAAAGGATACTATTCTTGATTCCAAGATGAGGACATCTCACCAACATACATGCATATCATACCTTGTAGCTTGAAATGGACACACCCTAACATAGGAAAAATGGATGATCACACAATCATTGCAATGTAATTTTCCTCATTTGGTGGTAGAAGCAGGGATGTTATCGACTCTAAACAAGGGGAAATTGGGGAACCAGGAAAAGTGCACCCCTTTCGAGGAAACTCAAAATGAGGAAGGCAACATCTAATAATGTATTTGATGTCTTTCATGCAAAATAATTGGGAAACTTAAAATAAGGAAGGAAATATCTAAATAATGTTTTTTGGTTTCCATGCAAAACTATTTGTAATCAAGTTAATAAGAAAGTGGTTTTCTTATAAAAGACGACCTCCCTCATAATATAATTGTGGTATTCTTTCGAAGATCTTGTTGTTTATCTCTATATTGTTTCATTGTGTCATATATGATTAACAATTTTTAGATCTAAATATAAATAAAAAAAACTCTCCTTTATTTATCATTAACAAATCACAACTCTGAAATATTTACCACTCAACCATGACGGACTATATTTCTATATAATAGTTAATAAATTCAACATTGAAAAAAAAAATCATATCTTAAAAAAACTCTTATTTTTAAATATATGATTAAAATTGTGAACTTATTTTTTAATTATAATGAAAATACATTTTATATTTATCATTATCCAATGAGAACTTTAGCATATTTATCACTTGACCATGACTATACTTCTAGATACTTTTGAATCAATTCTATATTCTGAAATGAAAAAAAAAGCCCTCCTTTTTATACAATTATTCTGAAATGAAAAAAAAAAACCTCTTTTTTATACAATTATCCTATTAAAAGAAAATACACTCTCTTATTATGCATGGATTATGTCATTACATGACATATAACATGGACGTGGATGTACTTGTCT
The DNA here is from genome assembly GCA_000404065.3 of Pinus taeda. NCBI lineage: Eukaryota > Viridiplantae > Streptophyta > Pinopsida > Pinales > Pinaceae > Pinus > Pinus taeda. Next base: position 67,662 of record APFE031754569.1, read on the forward strand.
ATGCCATACAACAAAATTAACAAAAGTTTTTGGGTGTTTGTAATGTCAAAATTTGGTTTTCAATCTAAATTTTTTGCGGACGTCACCCTGCCGCGGGGACAAGACTCCAGTGCCCAAGGTCTCTCATCATTAACGTACACGAGTATGCTCCCATTCTAGGCACATATGCCACATCGTCAAGTTTGGACAGTTGATACATCATTTGATAGATTTGATGTGTACATTGCAATGGAGGCTCCATAATTTTTTACTAGACATTTGTTTGATACGTATCATATTATGGTATATGTGGTGTGTGTTGTGCATTTTTATGTCTTGTTTTGTTTGGTTAATATGCCACATATGATGTTAGTAATGACAATGGATGAAACTGAAAAGTGGAGTAGAGATTGCTGTTCTCAATATTTCAAATGGCTAAACAGATTATATTGTAAACATCAATAATAAATGTTTAAAGTAAAACTCAACACCTATGGAGTAGAACTCAAGTAAAATGGAACTGTCTATGACACCTAGAAGACAACAGAGTCAAATATATGACACCTGATTGACAACTAATAGACATTGAGATTAATATCTCAACATCCCATCCTAATCTCAATTGTTACATGCAGTGACACTTACAATGCCTAATTGTTCTCTTTGAAATTCAAATACGTTCTTTCCTAATGGCTTTGTGAAAATCTCTACTAGTTGATCTTTGGAACCACAAAAAGAAAGTACTATGTCCCCATCATTGATAAGCTCATGAATGAAATGAAAACGAGTGTCAATGTTCTTGCTCTTTTTCAGGAAATCGTGCTTTTTTTATAAAGGAATTGCTGAACTGTTATCACAATATATTGGAGTTGGCTCCTTCTGAATATTTGAAATATCTTTCAATAGTCTTCTATACCACACAACTTGACAAGCTGCTGAATTTTCTCCTACATATTCTTCCTCTGCATAAGATATTGAAACTATTTACTATTTCTTAGATGCCCATAAAATCATATTAGTACCAAGATGAAAAGCATACCTTGAGGTTCTTTTGTGATCATCTAAACTCCCTGCATAATCGCTGTGTGTATAACCTTAAGATCATTTTTGCAACCTTTCAATGAGAAATCTTAGGTGACTGCATAAACCTTGAGATAAAATTTGCTGCAAACATAATATCTGGTCTAGTTGAAGTGAGATATAACAAGCTACCAACTAGGCTTTTATACAGTGTGGAATCAATAAAAATACCATTAGCAAATTGGTCAATTTCAATGCCTAAGCAGTATTTAATGACTCCTAGATCTGTCATATCAAACTTTGTTTGCATTTCTACTTTGAAATCTTCTAACATCATATTTAATGTATAAAGAAGATCATCTACATAAAGGCATACAATAAGAATTTTACTTTCATGAATTTTGGAATACAAAGTTGGCTCATGCTTGCTTCTGCAAAAACCCCTTTTGATGAGATAGGTTTCAATGCCACTGTACCAAGCTCTTGGAGCTTGTTTCGAACTATACAAGGCTTTCTTCAATCTATGTACCTTATGCTCCTGTCTTGGAACTTCAAAACTAGGAGGCTACTCTACATAAACTTCTTCCTGCAATATACCATTTAGGAAGGCAGATATTACATCAAGCTGGTAAAATTTCCATTTGTGTTGAATTGTTGTGGACAAAATGGTTCTGACAGTGTCTAACCTTGCTACTGGAGCAAAGGTTTCCCTATAGTCGACACCAAACTGTTGTGAGAATCCTTTGGCAACTAACCTTGCCTTATGTTTCTTAGTCTCTCCTTTTTCATTTAGCTTGGTCTTATATACCCATTTTACACCAATTCTAGTGTTGTCTCTTGGAAGATCAACTAATTACCAAGTTTGATTCTTCGCTATGGAAGAAATTTCTTGGTTCATTGCATCTACCCAATTCTTTTCTTTAACTGCTTCTTCAAAATGAGTTGGTTGAGATGAAAGATATGCAACCATATTCTGTTGGTCAAACTCATGCTCCTGCTCATATATTTCTCCGACACTTCTTGTTTTCTGATTGTCTTTTGAAGATGTTGAATCATGGTGCATTAACTGCTTGAAGATGTACCATTTTCAAAATGGTATGGATCTTATTCAACCTTTAATCTTGGAGGCTATGGTGGATAAAAACACTGACTTGAAGCTTCATCAACATGATCAGACCAAGATTTATTTTCAAAATAATTTACATCTCTGCTTAAATCAAACTTCTTGGTAAATGGATTATAAAGTCTATAGGCCTTCGATTGCTCACTATAGCCTATGAAAATACATCTTTCACTCCTATCATCAAGCTTCTTACTTAGCTTCTCAAGAACATGTGAAAATGATACTGATAAAAAAATTCTAAAGTGAGATACATTTACCTTTTTACCAACCAATGCTTCTTGAGGTACTGTATCTTGGAGAGTGGTTGTTAGAGATCTGTTGAACATAAACTGTGGTCGAAACTTCTTCAACCCAATAATTGTTTGAAAACTTCCTCTCATGAAGCATACATCTGGACATGTTCATGATTGATTGATTTTTCCTTTCTGCTACTCCATTCTGTTGTGGAGTATATCTTGTTGTGTTTTGTATTATGATTCCTTATTGATGAAAAAAAGCTTCGAAGTCATTGGAGTTGTACTCTCCTCCTCTGTCGGATCTGAATACTTTCAAAGGCTTTCCACTTTGCTTTTTCGCTTCTTCTTTGAATTCTTTGAACCTTGAGAATGTATATGATTTATTTTTTAGAAAATAAACCCATGCCTTCCTCCTATAATCATCAATGAATATCATAAAAGAAAGACTACCACCAATAGACTGTGTCTACATTGGGTCACATATATCTATATTGACAAGCTCTAAAGGATCTTTTTCTCTAGAGGAAGATGTAGGAATGTTGTCTCTTTTATGCTTGGATAGAACACAAATTTCACAATTACAGTTTTTTTCATTCATAGTAGGGAGACCGATGATGATTGATTGTTTCTGAAGCTGAATTAGACCCTTGAATGGTATGTGGCCATATCTAGAATGCCATAGCTGAGACTCATCTATTCTTGACACATTGTGGACAAAAGACTATGAGAGATTTCGACTTCTAAGAGTCAAAGGAAACATCCTATTCTTGGTTTTTTCAACCTTTTTTATCAGTCTTCTATTGGGAAGTTTTTCATAGATATAACATGTGTTACCTTGAAATATTACATCATAACCATGTTACATCAGTTGTCCTACACTAATGAGGTTATGCTTTAGATTTGGAACATAATAAATATCAAGAATGTATTTTTGTCAATTTTGTTTAGTAATAATAAGAACAATACCTTTTCCTTCAACGTTAATACAAGAACAATCTCCAAGAGTAATTTCTAATGTTATGGAAGCATCAAGATAAGAAATCAAATTTTTGTTACCTGTCATATGATTGCTGCAACCACTATCCAACAACCAAAGATCCTTGTTGTGAGTGTCTTTAGAAAGATGGCACGAAAGAAACGTTGTTTCAGAGGATTCTCCTTCATTGTTGGAGAGATGAACATTGCCTCTGTCTCAATCCGACTATTTCCTTTTGTATTCATGTTCATAATGCCCAAATTTCTAATGCATGAAGATGTTTTGATCTACCTCTACTTTGGCCTCTGCCTCACTTGTTTCCACCTCTATATTGTCTGCCTCTTATGCCAAAAAAAGGTTGTGCTTTGAAAGCTTGTTCCATGGAATCTTCTACCAAGTTGAGTCTTGTTTTGTGTGCGAGAAGTGATACAGTCAACTGTTCTAATGAAAAAGTTGTAAAATATTTGGATTCCAAAATGGTTGTTACAATCATGTCATATTTCTTGGGCAGACTTCGAAGGACTTTCTGAACAATTTTGTGATCTGAAATGGTTTCACTGATGAGCTTGATCTGATTGACTATTCCCATGACTCTAGTCATGAACTAATCCACATTTTCTCTGTCAGACATCTGTAGGTTTTCGTACTATGATCCCAATGTTTGTAATTTCATTGCCTTCACTATATCATTACCTTGATATGCAACTTTCAAGATTTCCCAAGCTTCATGTGTTGTGGATGCGCTGGTTATCTTGTTGAAAATAGAGTCATCGAATGAGTTTTGGATCCAACATTTGGCTGTGTGTTCTTTCTTTCTGAGTTCAATAGATGCATTCCTCTGATCATTAGAAATGGTCGTCCATTCTTCTTAAGTCAACTCTACATATGCAGTATGAAGTGTATCCCAACACTCTTGGGCTTGCAGAAATGTCTTCATTCTCAAAAACCAAAACTCGTAATTTTTGCCAAACAAAGTTAGGGTCTGTGGCAAGGCATTAGAGGAAGCCATTTCTTCAAATACAGATATGTGCGACTTTTTACAATGCTCTTTCTAATGTTTAAGAAAAAAATCTTCTTTTAAAAGAAAAATACAATGTTGTTTTATTTAAAAAAAAAAAAAAAAAACACCTTTTGTTTCAATTTCCCTTTACACCTTTTGTTTTAAATTCTCTTTTAAACGATTAAAAACAATTTGTTTTCAATAATAAAAAACTTCTAAAGTGAGGTTTCATTAACGTGAATATAAAAGGAGACCCTTTAAAAATTGAGAATTCATTCAAATAAGGAACACTTCTCATCGTGAACCTTAAAAAATCATACACCTTTGAAAAAAATGGTTGACGCTCCTTTTAATTGTAACATTGACCTAGTGGTTAGGTTGTCTTTTACGAGAATAAAAAAAATAACGATGGCACCTTAATGAATCTTTGGCACCTGGTAATCACATTAACGCAGGTGCTGCTGTTACAAAACGTGTGTGGAGAAGTGTTTAAGTGTGGTGTACTAACGCGACTTCTCATTTAACTGTTGAGCATTAGTAGCGCTTTGGACTAACGTGGATTTGGTGAATTGTGTATGCATTAATAACGATGATTTCAAGGTTGTAGGGTACGTTACTTTGGCTACCCTCCACGTAAAAACTTCTTGTTCCTCTGTGCAAACTATTGATCTTTGTGTTTCAACAAGATTCAAACATTGCTCTCACTTTGTTTACGTTGCTGCTTTCTCAAGGAGTTTGATGAAAACTTGCCTATCTTTTCTTCTTCTGCTTTTAAGGAGTCTCACGTAGGCTAAGCTCTCATACCATGACAAAGAAAGTAACCGAAAAGTGGAGCATAGATTTCTCTTCTCAATATTCAAAATGTCTAAATAGATTACACTGTAAACATGAATAATAAATCACTGAAGTAAAACTCGATACTTATGGAGTAGAACTCAAGTAAAACTAAACTTTCTATGAAACCTAGCAGACAACATAATCAAATATATGACACCTGACTGACAATTAACTGACAATGAGATTAATATCTCAACAAGCACTGCCACACAATGCTCTGTCATGGCAAATGCATTAACTTTGACTCAATTTCAACGTAGAGGTGGAAAGACTTAAGTGAATCAATACTGAAATTTATCGTTGGGACAACTTTCACAGTTAATACCTAATACCTCTTGAAACTTTGAAGCCAATTCTTGGGCCCTTTCGTGCTTGAATGAGTTTGGTAGTTTCATTTTCAACGGCACAGTTGAGGCAAGGCCCAAAAATGCATGTTGAAGATTCCTCAAACCAATCGAGAACCATTGCCTTGATGCAACAATGGTGTGCAACTGTCAATCTGTACACCATAAAAAAAATTGGGGAGAAGGTATGAATATTATTGTTTACACTCTTAGAAAATTTCAAATTAACAATAGGATCAATATTGTAGCTCTAAATTTTCTTGTTTGTAGAGTTGCAATGGGTTAACCCTCATCACTCGCTACTTTCTTCCATTATTCCCACTATGCAAAGCATTAGCTCAATATACGTTGAAGTTTGTCTGTATTTCAAACCATCCTAAGCACAAAAAGGCACCATATTCCTCCATTTTTGTCAGCGAATACCTTCGGTTTCCCCAGTTTTGAATGCTTGTTGTTAAAATAATGTAGACATGGAAGTGTCTAGTAATTTGATAGTTTTGTTGAGTTGTCTTCTTAGATCTATACATGAGTTACGAGGTGTTGTTCTAGAAGTAATTGTTTTCCAATGTAACTAAGTTGTAGCAGAGTCAGGGAGTGTATCTTCCATGTTGTTATGTCCATTGAGTCTAGTGATCCCATAGTTACATAATGGGACATATTGTGATGTATTTCAGGTGAGCAAGTGTAAGCAGGCTTAGGCCTGAATTAATAAAAGAGTTTCATTTTGTTAAACTATGTCCCAAGGGATCATAGATAGTGGTTTAGATCGGAATCATTGTCCCAAGGGATCGCAGATAGTGGTTGAGATCGGAATCACTGTCCCGAGTGCCAATCTTGGCACCATTGATAGAAAAGGCATTATCTAGAGGGTTGTGTTGTCGATCTAGGAAGGAAAACCCCATCTTGGGTTCCTCGAGAAAAGAATGTTGTAGAGTTGAAACGAATTCCTTGTGGAAAATACCTCTTTGTAGTAGAGTTTCATATCAGTGAGAATAAGGAGATAACTGTTGATGATTGTGCTCATGATGATGAATTTTGGTTGGTGCCTTCCTCCCAGCCATTGTAAATCAAAATTCGTGTAGTGAATTTGAGAGTGCCCTTGCTAGCCTTGCGTCGTTGCCTGTGAAACAGAGTAAATTGTGGCATGAGGAGAAGCTAAGTGGTGTGGATTTCAACATTTTCCATGAAATCTGTGATGCAAACGGGAAGGATGTGGCGTTGGGATCTACATCTATTACAGTGAGAGAGAGTCATTGGATTTTTCCATGACATAGAGGGTGTCATAAGTTTGTGATTGTCAAGAGATTGCATGGAAGCAATTGTGGAGTATGTTCTTGTTAATGCAATAGAACATGAGAAAGGTTGATTATAAGAGATTGTTTGTGGCACTGTGAAACCTATCCTGCCATTTGAGCTAAGGGCACGATGACCAATCGCATCAATGGAGTGGTATTGAGATCTGTGAGAGTCACTTCTAAAGTTGACTTTATGGCTAAAGGGAGTCAATGAAGAGTTGTTTTGTTCAGGTGGGCTGAGTGGACAAAGATTTTCAGGTTCATTCGGTATGGATTTTAGACACCAAAGTCAAAGTACTCAAGAATCAAGCCATAGAAATGGTAAAGGTGCAATGGACTATGGTCAGTCTCGAGGATGAAACCTAGGGGAAGAAGAGGTCATGAGGGCATAATACCCTCACCTTTTTTACTAATATGTTGTATGCACTAAGAACAATGCATATAATAAGGGGGGAAGAAATGTAATACCCTCACCTATTTTAACGATGTAAATAGATGTACCTTTTCTTTTAGGCTGATGAGATGAAATACTTTATCAATATGTGTGCCCATTTAGTTGCAAGGATATTGATATGTCGATTTTTGGCTAAGTGGCTAGAGGAGCCACAATGTGAATATTGTAAATATTGTAAATGTACTATCCTTAAATATTAATAATATAAGGCTAGTTGTGAAGCCCACTTCACAAAAAAAGTATGGGGGATGCAACTACAACGAAAAATGGAACAGTTGAATATTTTGGTGAAAAGTGCACCTAGAGCCCATGAGGGCTCTAAAGGGTGCCACATGGAAAGTTAGGGCCATGCATATATAAAAAGAAGTGTAGTTTGAGATGAGAGGTAGTTAATCATGTAAGAGTTAAGGGAGACTAGTAAGTGAGTCCAGGAGAGGACTCTAAGACTAATTTATGGCAAGTCAGTCTCAGGGTTGGACTCTCGACTGGCTAGGGTATGGTTATTAAGTTAACCACGTCATATGGATGCACCCTGTTTACGATGAGAGCCCCAATGTTGGCTTCGAGGGTTTGTTGACCCTTTTTATAGCTTTATTTCCATGGAGTTGTAGTGGGAACTTAGTTTTCGTTTGTGGTCTGGAGGTTTCCTAGAGCCTTAGAGCAGCACAACTATTGGGTTGGCACCTTGACAATTATCTCAGAAGGTGCCTGGAGCCTTGGAGCAATGCGACTATTAGGTTTACACATTGGCATGGCGCTTTGGTTATTGTTTCAGTTTTCTTTTCCTTTGGAGTGGTTGTCCCAACTCAAGGGTGGCATGATGGTTGAGCTTATGAATCATTAGCTCTATGGATGGGTGGAATGTGGAGTGCCCATAGCTAGTTGGATTTCCTTTGCATCTATTAGGTGTCTAGCCTACTTATCTTCTTGATTGTTCAAATGTTATTGTTTCTGTTGCATTGGATCCCTGTTCTTATTAAGGTGGAAACGCCACCCATTTAATCCCCATCACGGGGGTGACGATGGCTTTTATATGCCGCCGCTTGGCGGGGTTCAGGGGTAACACCCCCAAAGTTAAAAATAGATGAAAAATTTCCTTGTAAAATATTGTAGTTTTGTAGTCAATCTGGACCGTTCATTAGGCAGATGATCGTAGAAGTTAAGTTAATTTAGGGTTTTTTTCCTTAGAAGGAAACCCTTAGTTTATATGTGGGAATTGTATTGCGTTTATGTATTATTATTATGAGAGAGAAAGGGAGAAGGGATTGTGTGAGAACAAAGAGGAAATTACAACGGATTTATTGTAGGTTGTATATCTTCATTTTGTTGAATAATGTAAGAGGAAGGATTTTTTGTTTCTCCATGGACATAGCCCAAATTGGGTGAACCATGTATAGCTTTGTCTCTCTTGTTTTATGTGTTTTTTGTGTTTATGTTTCCAAAATATTTTATGTGTTTCATATATAATTTTCTAAAAAAAAGTTCTTAAACACTTATGGAATACTGTATATATATTTGACATGTTATTTAATGTCTTTATGTTAAAACCCTAATTTCATGGGTTCGGGTTAATGCCTATTATATTTACTTCCTCTGTTTATTATACTTTTGTGATTTATATGTGAAAAATATTGCATTCTGCCTATAGCTTTGCATTCATAGTAATCATAGCAACCTATTTCAGGTTAGAAATTATGCCCGAATGAAGTATGAGTGACTCTATATTTTATTTATTTTTTAATTGTGAAACATGGGATATAGTGGTGTTTCCTAATTGAGATTAGTGATTGGGGTCAGGGATACCACAAGGTCTCCTACACAAAGTCTTATTCTTCTAGAAAAAGTGAGAGAAAGAGAAGGGGACTCTTTCCAAATACTAAAGAACAATAGGAATATAGGGAAGCAATTGTTTCCAATTTAGAGTGATGGATTAAAAGCTCAAGGGGATTTCAAACTAGCAAGTTAGGAGAGAAACTAGTAGCATAACGATATTTGTTATCTCTCCTCCACCTAATGCATCATTAAATTCTTTTGGAAAGTAGTTTTGGTCATTGGGAGCTAGCTACACATGGTAGACTCTCAATAAAATATGTAAATCACACCCCAAAATGTACAATAATGCAAGTGATTTATATTTTTTAGTGCAAATTAAGGGCATACACTAGTGATTTTCAAGGGAGCAGTGTATTTAAATGCTTTGTTTGTACAAGAGTCATATATTTATATGTATTTCCAGATCAAAAGTTGTTTATGTGAAATCATATAATTTTTAACTGTTCATTTATGGAAAAAATGGAAAGAAATGAATCTTTAGATTAAAACATGCATTTTATAACAAGTATAGCAAAAAAAAGTTATAACAATACTAATACTAATACAAATGGGTTGAGCCTTAAGGATGTTCTAGGTGAGTTTTCTAATTTAATTTGGCCACTCATTCAATGTTAAGAAATACTAAGGTCAGGTTCTTACTTCCTTGAAGGGAAAGTTGTAGTTGTGAAAGACCCCCTCTTCTTTGTCGTGGGATTTCATTGATTTAATTCTCTGCGTGGAGATTGTGAGAAACTTTCCTTCGAGTTATGACCGAATGGAGTATCTTAGTGGGAATACATATTGAGGGAAGAAAATATGGGTGTTTATGTATATAGATATATTAGATTGTAGATTGTCAAAAATTGAACTACACTATGAAAAATTGAACATTGTATTCTGGTTCTTCGGTCACCCTGAGGTGTACATTCTTATTATCCCAACATTTGGTATTGTTAGCCGTGTAGTATCAACATTCTCAAGAAAACCTATCTTAGGATACCTTCGAATGGTCTATGCGATGATCTCAATCGGGATTCTTGGATTTATTGTATGGAATTAAATGGCTCCATTTCTATTAGTGAAAACATCTATGAATCCATCTACAGGTCTCATGTTATAATCAAGTATTTATAGGAGGATTATACGTTGGTACTTAACTAAGGAGGCTGCAACAAACAATTAATATCGAAATGAAGCTTCAATCTGCTTTTTTTAACACAACGAAAAAAGCCCGCACCACATGTATCTTGTTGGTATGGATGAAAACCATATTAAACAGCTAGACGCAGCGGGTCGTATACTTCCTCGAAGGTGTTAGAGCCAAGATGCACAGCAGATTAAAATAATATACACAGCTATTAAAATCATGCACAGGAGACACAGCAAATTAACGTGGTTCACCCAACCAATCTGGGCTACGTCCACCAAACATAGGCATCAGCAATCTTTATTAATCAAACAGGAGATTACATAATTAATCAAGTTCCTCACAAACTCTCTCACCCAAAACAATCCGTATGGATACCTGTTTTGTAGCTAGGAGAATCTAACTGCCTCATAAATCCTCTCACATCAAATATAGGATGCATCAACTCTCTCCCAACAACCTGGAGCTAATCTAGCAACAAATTCCTATTGTTGTCACACGTTAGAGATTTTTGCCTACTTTGTATGAAACAGAAAATCTCAACAGAAGGCGGAGGTAATAGATCAAAATATTATTTTATCATTCACAAATTAAACTATTCAAAATGGCCGACTATTTTGCTATTTAAATAGAGGAAAAGGAACTGTTGAATTTATTGATGTTCAAATAAGAAAGGTTTGGAAAGGTTTTTCAAGAAGGCTTTGCATGGCACCGTAGTGTATGATAACAAACCAAAATAATTGTACTTATACATGACTGAACTTAGGAAAAAGGGTCAGAAAAAGAATCATTGGCTTAATTCATGGCTAAAGTGATGTTTATCATATGGAAGATGGCTATTGTTGTAGAAAGAATAGCCAAAAAGCAGTGAAATATAGCCCCTTTTCCAGGTTAATTATCCATATCCACTTTCTACATCATATTTTTCAGGATTATATTGAAACAATGTGTTAATAAACATGTAATTTGAAATTATTGTTATTAAATATGTAAGTTCAAACAAAAAATTACCTACTCTGAGATAAACCATCCCATCAGCACATGCTTGAAGCACCCAACAAAGTCTATTAACTTGCATAGAGCCATATATATGTCATGTTATTGCCTTAATATGCTAGCTCTTCTTCATCCATGGTTGCATGGTTGACTTTTTTCCTCCATGTTTGTAGTAGAATGGTTGGCTTTTGTTGTAAGTATCTGACAAAGCTCTTACCTCTGTTGGAAATAATAATCCCAACCACCGCCTTAAACACACTTATAACCATCATGTTCGCCTAGTCAACCACTACACGGTTGGGATTTTGTTTGCAGGCAAAATGACAGAAGTCAGAATAGAAGTTCAGAGCGGACCATCTCGCAACACATCATAGAGGTTAAAGCATTTAATGAAATTTATTAATTAGATATGGGCAAACATTCATTCTACGACTATTGCCCGCATTCCACAACACCTGCAAGTTCATAAAATCATTTACTATGTAAAATCGCCCATGTTGAGTATTAAATATTTTCTTTGTCATGTAATTAATGTCAAAATTATATATTAAGATAAATATGGATGTAAAAGTCATTTGTAATGTTGGGCATGTTGGGCAAGTTAGGAAGCGAGAGTCTGTGAGGTAGTGAGGAGAAAATCGTAGAGGAAATATTGGTGGGGGCGTGAAAGCCAGTTTTACGGAGTTTTACAGAAGTTTACTCCACAATGCGTAAATTGTAGTAAGTTTGTTGTGTTTTTCACTTGGAATTGCAGCCTCCATTTATCACGCGAATGTATTTATTTATGTTTTAACATATAATATAAAGTTTGGCTAGTTGTGTTATGGTATTAATCCTTCACAAGTAAATTTCCGCAACCCTCCTTTGTTTTACGTTGTTTTGCCGTGAGTTATTTCCTGCGTTTAATTAAGTCCCTATGTGGTTGTGTTATCCTCGCTGCAACCTAAGATTTACATTTTCGCAACTAAAGTTGACCTTGCCTACTTTGTTGCAACAGATTTCTAAGCTCCTCTGACCCTGTAAATTTATTTTTCTAACATGGTATCAGAGCGGATTAAATATTGTTAGTGTAAAAACAAGTGTTTTTACTAGCAGGAAGAATTTGTTTTGAGGGCAGAATTTTTGAAGTATATATATTAGCAGGTAGAAATTTCTTTTACACTCAGAAATGGCAACATCAAGCACAAGCTTGACTAATCCTCAGATACCTCAGTTTAATCGAAAAAATTATGACTATTGGGCTATAACAATGAAGGCCCTGTTTTCATCTCAAGACATTTGGGATTTGGTGAAGAATGGTTTCGAAGAGCCAGCAGATGCAACAACATACAATGCTTTGTCTCAAGTAGAAAGGGATTTGTTAAGGGACAACAAGAAGAAGGATTCAAAAGCCATGTTCTATATTTTCCAAGCAGTTCATGAAAGTATTTTACCAAGGGTTGCAGCAGCAACGAAGTCCAAGCAAGCATGGAACACCCTCTAGACAGCCTACCAAGGAATGACAAAAGTCAAGACAACAAAACTACAAATGTTGAGAAGAGATTTTGAAACACTTTGTATGAAAGAGTCTAAGAATGTAGACTCGTTTTTTACACATGTAATTGGGTTGGTTATTCAACCAGGTCTCATGGTGAGACACTTGAAGAAAGAAGAACAATTGAGAAATTTTTGAGAAGTTTTCCAGCAAGGTTTGAGGCCATTGTTGTGGCCATAGAAGAGACAAAGGATCTCTCACAGTTCTCAATGGATGAACTTCATGCATCACTAACTTCGCATAAACATAGACTGAATAGAGGAGAGAGCTCCTCATTGGAGCATGCCTTCAAGACACAAGTTTCCTTTGGTCAAAGTAGAGGTAGAGAAAGATCATATACTAAAGGAAGAGGAAGAAGCCCACACAGAGGTGGAAGAAGCAGCCCTTCAGGCTCAAGGGGAAGAGGCAGCAATCAAAATCCAAGTCATGGCCCAAGCCAGAATGAAGCACAAGGTCAGAGGTATGATAAATCTCAAGTTCAATGTCATCACTGTAAGAAATATGGTCATTATGCAAATGAATGTAGAAAGAATCAATATGACATTAGTAACAAACCAAATACAAATTTCACAAAATAAAATCAGAACCATGATAGCATGTTTTTAGCTTGTAAAGCACAAGAAAAACAAAGTGATATATGGTATCTAGATTCAGGTTGTACCAACCACATGTCAGGGAACATAGAAATTCTTTCCAATCTAGATGAAAGTGTGAAATCTAAAGTGACATTAGGGACTGATCGCAAAGTCTCTGTCATGGGAAAAGGAAGAGTTAATATCTTAACAAAGATGGGAGAGAAGAAGTACATCTCATATTTTTACTTTGTCCCCAGTCTGAAGCATAACCTCATAAGCATTGGACAGCTCATGCAAAAGGGCTACAATGTCTTTTTCAAAAATGATGAGTGCACAATTTTGGATAGGCCTCCAAGCAAACAATTGTTTGAAAGGTTCAGATGACAAACAATAGAATGTTTCCCCCAAAGATAATATCATATTTCAAAGAAGGTGCACAAGCACAACTATCAATGAACTCACAAGAGGATGGAAGAAAAGAGACAGCTGTCACACAAACGAACTATCAAACAGAGATCAAAGTGAAAACTGGTTATGGCATTTGAGATTTGGACATCTCAACTTTGGAGGTTTGAATTTGCTACATAAGAAAGGCATGGTGAAGGGTTTTCCACTCATAGAAAAATTGGACAGCCTATGTGAAGGATGTATCTTGGGCAAGCAACATAGAGAGACATTTCCAGTAGGAAAGTCAATAATGGAAAAGGCACCTTTGGAGATTGTCCACTCATATTTATGTGGACCAATGTAGACACCATCAATTGGTGGCAACCACTATGCATTGACATTCATAGATGACTACACGAGGAAGACATCGGTCTATCTCCTAAAACAGAAAAGTGAAGTGTTTGAGCACTTTTGCCAATACAAAGCTCTTGTTGAGAAGCAAAGTAGACACTACATCAAAGTCCTCAGGACTGACAGAGGTGGCGAATACATCTCAAATGACTTCCTTCGATTTTGCAGGGAACATGGAATTCACAAGCAATTTACAACAAGATATACACCTCAGCAAAATGGTGTGGTGGAAAGGAAGAATAGGACCATTAGGGAAATGGAAAAGAGTATGTTGAAGGCAAAGCATTTGGCAAATGATTATTGGGTTGAAGCTGTCGCATGTGCAACATATATCTTGAATAGATGTCCAACCAGAAGTGTCTAGAACATAGTTCCTAAAGAGGCATGCAGTGGAAGAAAGCATAGCGTCACTCACATGAGTGTTTTTGGATATGTGGCTTATGCACATGTCCTGGATGAGTTGAGGAAGAAGTTGGACAACAAGGGGGAAAAATTTATATTTGTTGGATACAGTGATGAATCCAAGGCATACAAGCTCTATAATTCATCAACCAAGAAAGTCATAATCAGCAGAGATGTGCAGTTCATAGAAGAAGAAGCATGGGATGGAAGTTTAGAGAAGACAATCAATGTCAAAGCATGCATACCACATGAGGACAAAGAGGAATTGATAGCAGCAAGTAATTCCTCAACAATGACTCCCTCTACTCCTATTCAAGCGCAACAAAGCAGGCAACAAGGAACACCATCAACAAATATTAGGACAACGTCGCGCAGTCAAGCAAGTGCTTCTCCAAGCACGCTGCAAATCGCAACACCAAGTGACATGTCAAGCCCATCTTCAGCAAGCACAAAAAGACCAAAATTTAGAAATTTAAATGAAATTTATGAGCAAGATGAAGTTGATAACAGCGCTGGTCTGAATTCATTATTTTCTTTGTTTTGTCATGTTGATAACCCAATCCATTTTGAAGATTCAGTCAAAGATGAAAAATGAGTTGCGGCAATGGAGGAAGAAATAGAAGCAATAGAAAGGAATGACACATGAGAGTTAGTGAACCTTCCACAAGGAAAAGAAGTCATTGGAGTGAAGTGGGTCTATAAGACCAAGAGCAATGTCGATGGGAAGATTGAAAGGCACAAAGCAAGGCTAGTTGTCAAAGGATACAAGTAGCAACATGGAAGAGATTATGAGGAGACGTTCACACCAAGTCACGAGGATAGAGACGGTGCATATAGTTGTGGCAATTGTCGCACAACATAAATGGAAAGTGTATCAAATGGACGTAAAGTCAACGTTTTTGAATGGAGCGCTGAAAGAGGAAGTGTATGTTGTGCAACCGTCTGGTTATGAGGTAGAAGGAAAAGAAGACAAAGTGTATCGGTTGAGGAAATCTCTCTATGGGCTAAAGCAAGCATCGCGTGCATGGTACAACAGTATAGATGCCTACTTGTTGGACAATGGTTTCGACAAGTGTGACGGTGAGCTTACTCTCTACATCAAAGAGAATGATGGTAAGATTCTCATTGTTGTCTTATATGTAGATGATTTAATTTTTACAAGCAATGATGATTTCATCATCGTTGATTTCAAACAAGTCATGAAATACTGAAAAGTATGATGAGTTAGTCGTAGTTTAGCTTACTACGTTTTTCTTTCGCTGATTTTAAAATAGCGAAATTCTGGTAATATTTCTATAAAATTTAGCATGGTTTTTTTTTTTTGTAAATGTAAAATATAGTTGTTAAATTTTAAAATTTTGAATATTTAAGTTTATGAAGTTGTTGAATCTATTTTTATTATGAAAAACATAATTAAAATATTACTATTACAAAATTTCTTAATTTTTTTTACCAAATTTCAACCGCTCTTAACAATTGACTTTTAAAGGTCCGAACAACGAGTTATATCCGAAAGACAATAATTTTGTACAATGAGCTGTATCGGAAATACAATAATTTTTGGGTAGAAAACGGAGAAAAAGGCTCATATGTTCATAAAGCTATCCTATTTATATTAAAAAACGATATGGGATATCACAAGCGATTATTTTTTAGGTGAGCAACAAGAAGTCGATCGGATTTGGTGCAATGTAGTGTATTGTTTATGGTAAAATTGTATATGCTTTATATTGGAGGCATGTCATATGTACATAAGTTGCAAGTTATGGAAGAGAGAAAATATTATGAAGAGGTATCTTTAAGATAGATTTTGGTTTTATATTTTTTATTCAAAAGCATTTCTTTCCATTATGGTTATACATTTTTTTAAAATATAATTAAATTCGTTATTACCATTTTCACTTTAGTAAAAATGAAAAAATATTTTTGATGTGTAGCTGATATAGATAGATTAAATTTTAAATATAATTACAGTAATTAATTTAATTTATTTTTGATATGTACAAAATTATAAATGAGAATAAAGTTTAAAATTATAATTTTAATAACTAATTAAATATCTATTTTTAATGTTAGAAAAATATAATTATAATAATTAATTTAATATTTATTAAGATGTTTTAATAAAAGAAAATCAATAATCTAATAGCTACAATTCTACAATTCTTTGAACCCCTAAAGTAATAAATTTAACTTATTAGTCTCTTTAACCATGTTAATTTTGTCTAAACTAACCCACTAATCAAGATTTTTATTGTCATCTTATTCTCATAATCATCATTGCCATCACTATGATGATGACTAAACTTTCCAAACCATAAAGCCATCAAACTTGATGGGCATGATGGGATCCAACCATATAATCCATTAAGTAGAGAGTGATCATCGTCATCATCACCATCACTCTCATCATCATCAAAGGTGTGTGAATCATCATCATGATTATGATGGTATTGATGCTAATATATTTTAACATGCTCAACAATACATAACCCATTAACCCATACCACTCTAAATCATACCTAGTTGACACAGGTCCCTTCAACTTTTTTACTCCTTATGCAATCACCCATTTAGATGCATATTACCTGCTAAAGTCTTTAAAAATGAATCTACAACCCCTAAACCTTAACATTAACCCATTGATTGTTAACATTAAACCTTGATATTCCTAATCTAGTAACCTCTAGACCCTAATGGAATAAAACATATTACTAACCCCTTAATCAACTAACTTAATAACCTCAACCCATTGATACTATAATCTAATAAACCTATCCCAATACTCTTTGTAACTCCAAAAACCCTATCCCAACCCAAAGATTATTTTCACTATCATCATCATCATCATCATTTTTATCATCCTACTCATCTTCATCTTCATCTTCATCATGTGGTCGTCATCACCATCATCATGGTTAAACATAAAATCGTTTATTAAGTCCTAGATATTGAAATATTAGATTTCTAATGGTATATTAGTATATCAACCATAACCTTTCATTGTAATCTTTCATTATAATTGTACCCCACTGTGTCCCCCCCACACATGCACACACATAAAGGAGACTAAGTATTATTGTCATCTCATCTTGTGTATAGGATTTATTGTAAAAGAAGGTTTTCCCCTTGAAGTAGATTGTATTCATTGGCATTTTATCATTTTTAAGGTGCTTGATTCATTAAATTTGGTCTCATAGCTACAATCGTAGGGTTTTTCTCATTCAATCAATTCATCTTACCTTTTTCACTATAAATATTTTCTGGGACATTTCAGGGTGTAAAATTTTTCATAAAATGAGGTAAACTATTGAGCTACAAGTGTTCAAAATTTCGAGTTTTGATTCTCTATAATTGATTGGCAAATTTCCATGGATATTCCACTAAACAATACATCATAACATATTTGATAGCATTATACTTAAAAATATGAAATCTATGATATGAGGGTCATTTTCGTTAGACATATGGATTTATTAAGTTAATGTTTCATGTGCAATATGTAAAAATTGCAGAAAATAGGGAATATGAAAATACAATCACTCACAATCACAAGAACATAAAATATAACTTAGGAAACCTTTCAAGAGAAAACCTAATTGGAAGGTAAGGTTTCTTTGCATTCTCTTTCTCCAAATGGAAATGGATGCAAGTACAAAGAAGTATGATCTATGACCCATGGGCTACTAAAGTGCACAATTCCTCTTTATTCTCTCTCTCTCTCTATCCACTCTTAAACACTCTACTCAGCTACAGAAAAAATCCACCCCAATAGAATGAAACCCTTTTTCCTCCCAGTGGCCCGATTATAACACAACCCGATATCCTACTAGTCGATAGGTTTCATTCCAAATCTTAACTAGAATTATAATATTAACTCCTCTAGAGTAGTATTCATCATGATCATGTGGCTAACCGCTTTTCGAGGAATAATAGGGGATGGCATGGCATCCCCTTGAATTATAGTGGTCAATTTTGATAGTTCAACTTCCGAGATGCCTGAATTTCTCATATGAGCTCTGCTTGAGGCGAATCCTATGTTGCTAGGAATGCATTGGGGTATATATTATGGAATATAGTTCCATAGTAAGGAACTATATTCCATAAAAGGTTCTTATTGAAGGAATCAAAATGGATCTTACATTTTTTGACCTAAAACTTTACAAACTTGGACACTTGATAAAAATGGTCATGTGCATCGATTCTTCCCCTTTTCCCACTCTAAAGGCATAAAAATGGATGAAAAATAAGATAATGATCCAATGTTGATCATACTTCCCCATTTTGGGATGCTTTTGGTGTCCAAAAAATTCTACTAAATTATTATGTGAGGAAAGTTTTCCTACACCTTCTTGTTGATGTACCATTTAGCATATCCTTTTAACCCAATCTACCATAGGTCATGTTGCCCTTGTCTTGTTGTTTGGACCTCTTCTACAAGTTGTATCTTCCATCAAATTTGAATGAACCTCTACCTCCAAATCCTCTACAAAAAGGGGGACTTCTACTTCTTCTTAGTCTACTATGGAAGGCTCATAGATTTTTAGATTCTCTATATTCACCATTGAGTAAATGCACATTTATGGGGGTAAATTGTATCTATAGGAATTATCTCCAAATTTTTCTAGTATCTCAAAGGGACCATATGGAAGAACCTTGATTTTCTTAACAAGACCCTATAGCCTCTCCTTATTCAACTGTAACCATACTCTATCTCCCACCTTAAACAACTCCTTCGTTTCATGTTGATCATTCCTAGCCTTGTATTTTCCCTATGACTTATGTAGTGTCTCTTGTACCTATAGATGGATTTACCTAATCTTCTCCACAATTTTTTCGGCCCTTAATGAATCTTATGTCAGATCCTCCTTTACTCCTTCTTATTTCCCATATTAAGTATCCAAAGGTGAAGGTGGAAAATATCCAAAAAAAGTTCAAATGGGGACATACCAATAGAAGTATGAATTGGTTTGTTATAACATAGAAGTTTCAAATGAGGACATACTGATCTAGAAATTTAAAAATTAGGGTTTCTTGTAAAAGTTTGCAAGCTAGTTTATGTCTTGTGGGCAATGGATCTAAATTGCAAAAGCACATAAAAATAGTAAATTTAGTTAAGGTTTGCAAATTTTAAAAATGAAAAATAGGCAACACACAACATCACAAAACAACAATTTGGTGATGTAATTCACCCCTCCTGGGTTACATCTTCAGGTCCATCTTCTAATGTTGGTCCTTTATTTTACATAGTCAAAATATCAATTACATCAACATGAAATGCTCAAATCACAAAAGTAGCACTACCATTATGTCTAGAACACCCAAAATACCCTATGTAGCCTCTTCTTGGGCTAAAAAAGACTGAAAAATGGCCAAGTTAGGCTTCTTTCTTCATTTACCTACTAATTGTCCTCCAAAATTGGCCCTTTGTCAAAACTAACAACAAATTCTGTGTTTGGCATATATGCAAGTTGACAAACTGGCGCGGGTTTGGCAACATTTTCACCGATTTTGGTGCAAATTATCGAATTTTTAACTAACCCCCACACTCGAAGTTTTTGCCTCTGGTCTAATCACATGGAAATAATGTGACTGGGGGTTTGAGCCAGAGGCCACGCGCTCGCCGACTCCCCACTCCGGATCATATGTCATTTGATAGCACTGCAAGTTGGGCATGTGCAAGGTGCCACGCACCCGCCCCTCCCGTGGTGTTATCCATTGGTTATCGTGTAATAAGTGGGACTAGGGCTAGGGCTAACTCCCTACCCCTTCTGCTTTGGATCTGCCCATGGTTATGTGTAGTTCCATAAGACTCAGGGCTAGGTCAGTTGGGCAAGCTCGTAGGCCCGACCCCCCCAACCAAACCGACTACCATAACAATTTAACAATAATCATTAGGCCTTTTATAACAAGAACTATCGTGTGGTTTGTTGATATGTTAGAAAATTGTGTTGCTGGAGGTCTCGAGGTCGAACCCCACCAAGGTCAATCAATCTGTTAACAAAATTTTGGCCAATAAAATAGAGCCATGTGGTGGCCTCCTGTAAGGCGATGATCAAGATCTTTTAACTTCAAGGATGCATTTAGAATTACATATAACAGAACATGTTAACCAGGTAAATTAAAACCACATGGAAAGAAGCGGAAACCATAAGCAATCATGAGATCAAAGACACAATGATTTGATTACGGAGTTCACCCAATGTGGGCTACGTCTCTCAACCCTGCTCAACAGTGGGGAGGCCTTCTTTTATTAAGTGGCATCAAAGAAATAAGTTATAAGCAACTTCACAAAAATGACCTTTATACTCCCAATCCAGATGATGAACTGAAAATGGAAATCTCAACTGGATAAAAGAACTTCGTCACTGGATTCCTAGCACGAAATCATGCAAAATCGCTATAAACTTGCCCAATTCTGACACTGACACCTTTGGCCCTCTAAGGGAATCTTCAAAGGATCTTGTTGATGCCCTCACTCAGGGTTCCGCACCCTCTGTATGCTCAAGGTTCCATCGTCTACCCTCCACCTTCGTTGGTCACATAGTTACCGATCAAATGACAAAATTACCTAGTACCCATTTTCTTGAAGCAGCGAAAAATCGCCCGATTTTGAAAAGTTGTGATTAAGAATACACCTTTTTTTTGGAGCATATTTTTAGCACTCTAAATTTTCTTATGGACAATTTTTTTAAATGTTAGTGATTTTCATGTTGATTTTGAAACGTGTTGATGCAACATCAACCCCTTTTTTTTGGAGGATATTTTTAACACTTAAACCTTTTTTATGTATCAAGTATGAACATTTTTTTAAAAATGTTAGTGATTTTTATACTGATTTTGAAAAGTGTTGATGCATCATCAAACCCCTTTTTTTAGAGGGCTTATTTTTGACACTTTAAATTTTCTAATGTATTGAGTATGGATGATTTTTTAAAAATGTTTGTGACTTTCATGTGAATTTTGAAAATCATCATTTTTTAAGGCATATTTTTTACACTTAAAATTTTTTGTTGTCCTAAGTATGCACAATTTTTTTTTAATGTTGATTATTTAAGATTTGTTCAAGTTATCTTATTCTTCTTCTTGCTTTTCATCCTAAAATATTTGTTTTTTTAAGGTCCAAATATGTGTTTTTTTTGTAATGTTTTTTATAATGAAATTTTAATTATTTTCGCAAAAAAAAATAATGACATTAATATTTTGAGATTAAGATTTTTTATAAATTTTATATAGTTAATTAG
>APFE031754577.1:6952-25194 GCA_000404065.3 Pinus taeda
ACTTCGCAGCATTGTATATGTTTAGTGGAACTCCGGGAATATCCTTCATACCCTGATGATGATCTAGAATATGTGGTGTCTGTGTTTGACCCTTTGCAAGGCACCTGGGAAACGCTTCCTCCCCTTCCCCATTTCCCTGGTTCTCACAATGGGATTCCACTCTTCTGTGACTGCGTTTGTGTCAATCGAAAGCTGGTTTTGATGGGCGGATGGAATCCGTCCGGCCTCCACCTAGCAGAGGCACTCAATACCGTTTTCATCTATGACTTTTCATCTGGAAAGTGGAGCCGTGGCGCGGACATGCCGGAGATTCGAATCTCCGGTGCTTTCTCGGTATCACCTGAGGGACTCCTTTACGTTGCAGGTGGACACGGTGACTACGAAGAATTCCTGAGATCTGCAGCTGTTTACAATGTGTTTGAAGACGAATGGAAGATTCTTCCTGAGATGCGTGAAGAACGGGATGAATGCTATGGTGCTTTCATTGACGGCAAATTTTTCGTTATTAGCGGTTATAATAGTGAGTTGAGTGATGGATTCAAGCGGAGCGCGGAAGTTTATGATCCAGAAACAGGGGCATGGGCAACGCTGGAAAATATGTGGACGGTCGGGGAAGGGAAAGGCCCACAGTCTTGTGTGATCGCTGCTTTTTCTGGGCGCTTGTACTCGTTCCAGAAGCAGCAAGGAGTGATGGAATATGACTCCAACGAAAACGTTTGGAGGGCAGTAGGTTTTCTTCCAGAAACCCTGACAACGATTTCATGTTGTGTAGCGTGGCGTGACAAGATTTTTGTTTGGGGTTATGCTGAGACTAATGGTGAGGTTTTCTATCTGTTTGAGCCTCCGCCTACGACAAGTGCAGCAATTGCTCCAGCGGAAACCACTGGAATGTGGACTGCCATTGAGAAACCAGAAAAATCTCATGTGGAGTATGTTCAGAGTATTCAGTCCGCGGTTGCTTTTGAGATTTGAAGTTAAATAATAGTGATAATTACCATATTGCGCGTTGAACGCAGTAAAATGAATGTATGCGCGAACATGGGTAAGAGATTTTACATTCCTGTAATCTGGTAATATATTTCAGAAAATGATGTGATATTCTTGGATGTAGTTAGACATTCTATTGCATGTGGATCCTATTGATCAATGTTACTTGGTTTTTAAAATTGTAGTATTTTATGGCATTTGAAATTACAATTTCACAGACTTAACAATGTTGACTGATTATTAATAATTTCAAATATTTCATGGCATTCCAGAGTACGAAGTTGAAACCTTAAATTGTCTTTCCAAACACATCTCTTTTCAGCTTTCATTTTTCAATCTCACTTCACCAAAATCATATACACACTTTATTTCTTGAATCAAATCAGACTACTTAAACTACCAATTTATGAAATATGACAATTCAATTCTTAGTTTTCAGTAGTTTATATTTATTTATGTCATGGTCACCCATGTGGATACACACCTTCATTTGTATGTCAAAAGAATAACCTAAAAGAAAAAATATCCGGCGCTTAGAACGCACAATCTCGTCTCTTGCATCACCATAGTGACTTTTATTTACATCATCAAACGGCAAATGTGAAAGAACAAGATTGGCTGCTTAGCAGCAATTCCCTGCTCGTGAGAATTTCAAATCAAGAAAAAGAAAATTCTAAAATAAATTTCGCTTATCCTTACATACAAATACCTCGTTTCACTGCTAACAGGCAATGCTAAGAATGTTTCAATCCATATTATCGCATGCAATGGCCACCATTATTGAACGCCCTGAGGAATAATGGTGTTAGCCATTTGAGAATCACAGCAATCAAATTATGGTGTTCGTGGGGATATCCTTTTCGATGATGAGGGGGTGATTGTAATAGTAAATTGGATATAGCAGTTATCTCACATGGTTAAATCCTGGTCAGCGCACGGCAGTGGAATCCCAAGGCCGTTACGCTGGGTACGGGCCCGCGTCCTGCGCCGTGCAGTTGGATACAGGGTCCACTTCTTGGAGAGCTTCGTTGTCTGGAGGAGCTGTGCACCAATTTCGAGTGCTAGATCATGGGTGTCACACCCACAAGCCTACGGTGGTCTTCCAACCGTGTCGGCGAGGTGCGGCACCATCCCACTCTTTCTTTTTAACAATACTTAAGTGTGAGGACTACGCCTAATTCACAATCCGATACTTAGTTTGTTTTTCGCAACCAAGTAAAAAGCATTAAACCTTTATATCAATGATCACCCATACTTAATCATTATCCACAGCAATTATAAAACATCAATCGCACGATATAAAGGGGAGGGCCAACTCCCGAACAGTCTGCCCAACAATATATTATATATCAGTTTTTCAACAGTACAATGAGCTAGTGTGCTTGGCAAAATCCAAGCCAACACTTAAGCCAATTTTTACACACAAGGCAACCTGCCTTTACATAGAGAATCTGCACCTTTATACATGAGCGGGTGCGCACACACGGGTCACCAAGACACTCGTATAATCCCTGCACAATTCTGCACATTCCAACCGGTTCACACAACCTTCATATCTCAACCACGTCTAAGAGATAACCCTGCGCATTCATGCCTTATGCGCATGAGGTATGCCCTCAAACTGCGCTACTCTTCCCTATGCGTAGAGCGAAGATGTGATAGTTCGAATTGTTGTTTTGAAGCTCCAACGCTTATGCGTATTTATATGGTAGCTATCGTGTGTGAGGGGTGGGCGAAGCCCCTCGGCCGACGCCCCAAACCTCCACACGAAGCCCCTACACAACGCCCACACGCTGTCGGCTCCCATATGTGTAACGATCCCCAAACTCGGCGTATAAACCTATCATTCAGTCGATGTCCACATATTTCTGTTGTTCGTCATTCGTCGCACTTCTACCCGCACCTCAGGTCGCCACCGTGCACGCATCGTGTGCCTCTGCCTGTGTGTGCCCACTCGGCGTTCAACCCGCGCGCGCCCTTAGTGCCAACCTCCGTGCGCGCCTGCCCGGCGTTTAACCAATGCGCTTGTCGTTTACCTCCGGCTGATGGTCCGCCCAAGTTGCCCGTCATTTGCCCGGGGCGCCCATTGTGTTCATGCGCCCGTTGCACCGTCGCCATACTCCCAAGGCGTTACATCCTCCTCCACCTGAAGTCGTTGTCGTCCTCGACAACATCCCAACTCCAAGCATCAAACCATGATGTCAACTCCCCTCACATACGGCAAACATCCCTGCAACATATGTAGGCGTCCATCTCCACCATGTCTCATCCAAATGACTAACTATCACCAAGATACTCCATACCAAGGTATGTCATTGATGTCCATGATCATCGACCATCTGCCACAATGTCTCCATGCTGCTCTCCACCATGAAAGGCAGATCCTTTCAACACCAAGCTACATGTCCACTGCACCAATGTGTCCTCCATCATGTCATCAACTCCATCATGTGGAAACTGCCCATGATATGTCAACAAGTGTTAACACACCACCACCATGTGCCAACATCTCATCAAGCTGCCAAGTGCTCAAAAAGAACACTTCTCCATCAAGTGTCAAGTCAAGTGTTTCAAGGGAGCACCTCATCATCAAGTCAAGTGCCTCAAGAAAACACCTTCCTCCATCATGTGTCCAATGTGCTCATCTGTCATGAGACTGCATCAACACAATAGCTCCATGTGTTCCATGTGCTCAGCTGCCATGATACTCCACCCAATGTCAACACATCTCTGTACACTGCACGACCCCATGTTTGAACTAGTCGAGTGATCAGTCCAACCATCACGCTCAAACAATGAGAGTGAACATCCTCATGCCATCATCAGTTGTTTCCCAAAACATCTGCCACATCCTGAACTCCATCAGAATAGTCCATGCTCAGGTCCATGAAGTAATCCTCCATCCATCTGCAACATGTCACGATGCTTGATGCCAAGTCATCCCTGCACCATCATAACCTGCTCAACTGCTTAAGGGACTCACTGCCATGAGCAACTAATAATGAGCCCCATATTCTTGTCTCTCTAAGAAGATGTAGAGGGGTGAGAGCTTCTAGGCTCCCCCTCACTAATCAATTCGATCCACCTATCAGGATCTTCAACTTCCAACCTTTGTAGGTAAGTAACCCGGTCCTCACCCAGTCTCATATAAGCTTCATCAACCTCCTCATCTTCAATCACCTCTAGCCTTCTTGTCAGGTCCAAGATACTATGTGAAAGTGATTTGATAACCAAGGATTGTTCGGTAAGCTTTGTCTCTACCTTGGAAAAAAGCTTACATACATCACCTAATTCTTCATCACTCCTCACCTCCATTGTTGCTACCTCATGATTAGGCCTAGTTACTCCAAAGGTAGGCACACCTATGAGTACATCTTCCCTTCCATCATAGATGTACAACTTCTTCAAGTGTGGAACAATCATCGCATCATATTGCTTCATAAATTCCATCCCAAGTATGGCCTCATAGTCATCAATCCTCACTATGGTGAAGTTCACCTTCTCGGTCCATTCACCAAGTGTAGTGTCCACTTGTTTAGCCACACCAAGTACTTCATTCGGAGGAGATTTCACCGTCTTCATATGTGCCTTGATAGGAACATATTTCAGCCCAACCTTCCTTGTAGTATCTTCTCCCATAAAGTTGTGAGAGGCCCCACTATCTACCATAGTGAGTATATCAGCTCCCCCAACCTTCATCCGGACATACTCCAACTTGTTCCTCTCGGGATCCTTCCGAGAGATCACCTCTGTAGCAGCAGCAGTACTAAGTACCTGCATCATCCTCACAGAAGCACCTTCATCTTTCGTACTAGATTGTGCTATGGCAGCCAACTTCGGTTTAGAGGGACAATTCTTCACCGTATGTGGCCCTGCACAAATCCAACACTTCAAGACCTTCTTTCCCTTCGAATAATCAGACTTCGAAGCTTCTTCTTTCTTCTTATCCTTTGGTTTATCAAACTTCTTCTTTCTATCATCAGAAGTCTCATCATAGTGCTCAACCAACCTGTCAACCCCAGCAAAGGCTTCTTCAAGTGTACGAATCCTTTGTCTCTTCACCTCATTGCGTGCCCAAGGCTTCAATCCAACAATGAAATTGAATACCTTGTCTCTCTCCGCCATATCAGGTAGCTCAAGGACAACACTTGCAAACTCCCTTTGATAAGTTTGAAGGTTCCCGGTTTGCTTTATAAAATTGATCTTCATCCTAGCTTCCCATGTTTCATCCTCAGGACTAAAATGGGCTTGCAAGGCTCTTTTCATTTCATCCCAAGAAGTGATGTGAGTAGCACTTCCATTTGCAACCTGGTCCATCCTTCTTCTCCACCACATCTTGGTATCTTTTGTGAGGAATTGAGCAGCAACCTTGACCTTAGTCTCATCATCGGATAGACCCAACCTCTCCAAGTATTGCTCCGTCTCCCACAAGTAGTTACCAAGAGTCTTTGCACTCCTTGTACCATCGAATGAATCTGGTTCCTTGACTTTCACATGAGGCACTCCTCCACCTGAGCCATGCCTCACGACCTTCTTCAACACCGCTATTTCATCCTTGGCTTCGTCAAGAGCTTTCTTCAAGTCCATGATCTCCATTAGACCTTGGTCCCTTGAAGCTTCAACGTCCTTGACCCTTAATTCGATTTGTGTACACATCAAATTAGTGTACTCATGTTGAGTTCGGAGTTCATCGAGGTCATCCTTGACCTTCAAGAAAGCCTTTTGTTCTTCCACAACAAGGTCAAACTTTCCTTCAAAATGAGCTTCCAAGTACTCCAACCTTTCCACCACTTTCTGCATCAGATCGAAAGTGTCCATGGGACTATGAGTAGACCCTGCATGAGATTCAGCCATTGCTAATAGCCTCTTCTTCTTTTGTAATCTAGTCTCGACCATGCACCGGCTTCACCTGCAACCCAAGTCCTTGATGCCACACTTAGAGTGTTTCACCAACCTCTTTCCCTGCAAGAACATGTCTCCACGGTCACGAGCTTTGCTAGCTCTGATACCAACTGTCACGCCCCCAAGCCTACGATGGTCTTCCAACCATGCCGGTGAGGTGTGGCACCACCCCGTTCTTTCTTTTTAACAATACTTAAGTGTGTGGTCTACGCCTAATTCACAATCCGATACTTAGTTTGTTTTTCGCAACCAAGTAAAAAGCATTAAACCTTTATATCAATGATCACCCATACTTAATCATTATCCACAACAATTATAAAACATCAATCGCACGATATAAAGGGGAGGGGCAACTCCCAAACAGTCTGCCCAACAATATATTATATATCAGTTTTTCAACAGTACAATGAGCTAGTGTGCTTGGCAAAATACAAGCCAACACTTAGCCAATTTTTACACACAAGGCAACCTGCCTTTACATAGAGAATCTGCACCTTTATACATGAGCGGGTGCCCACACACGGGTCACCAAGACACTCGTATAATCCCTGCACAATTCTACACGTTCCAACCGGTTCACACAACCTTCATACCTCAACCACGTCCAAGAGATAACCCTGCGCATTCATGCCTTATGCGCATGAGCTATGCGCTCAAACTGCACTACTCTTCCCTATGCGTAGAGCAAAGATGTGATGGTTCAAATTGTTGTTTTGAAGCTCCAATGCTTATGCGTATTTATATGGCAGCTATCGTGTGTGAGGGGTGGGCGAAGCCCCTCGGCCGATGCCCCAAACCTCCACACAAAGCCCCTACACAACGCCCACACGCTGTCGGCTTCCATATGTGTAACGCTCCCCAAACTCGGCGTATAAACCTGCCATTCGGTCGCTGTCCACATATTTCTGTTGTTCGTTGTTTGTCGCACTTCTACCCGCACTACAGGTTGCCACCGTGCGCCTCTTCCCGTGCGTGCCCGCCCGACGTTCAACCCGCGAGCACTCGTCGTGCCAACCTCCGTGCGCGTCTGCCTGACGTTCACCCAACGCGCCCGTCGTGCCAACCTCCGTGCGCGCCCGCCCACCGTTCAACCAACGTACCTGTCGTTTACCTCCGCCCGACGGTCCGCCCAAGTCACCCGGCGTTTTCCCAGGGCTCCCATTGTGTTCGTGCGCCCGTCACACCGTCGCCAAACTCCCAAGGCGTTACAATGGGCTTGCAAGGGCAATGGTGGAAGGCTTATTCTTGCGAGAGAAATGGTGGAACCCGACATGTTCAGAGTAGCCAGTAGTAGTACGTGCGGCCCAACTTGTAACGCCTTGGAGAATTGCGACAGGCGGGCGCCGGGCGACCGGTCAGGCGCGTGCCGAACGGGTGTGTGATGGCACCGTCGCACAGAAAGCGACGTTACGACAACAGATTTGTGAAGAAAGGTGGAACTTGTGAACGACAGTTCCAAACGATGCGTGGAACGAGTATGTTGGAGAGAGGCTTATACCCGACATAGCACGAGGTGGTTGAGAGCTGGCCGACGAGTTCCAAACGCATTGCAAGGGGTGTCTTCCATAGTATTTTGGGGGTCGGCAAGAGGGCTACCACCCACACGCCACCCACGAAGGAAACGTATATATGAATGAGCGTTGGAACTCATTTGAAGGCATTCGATTCATAGACACTTCACATAAGTGCAGAGCTCAAGTGCGCACAAGGGACAAGAGACTTGCCCATAGCTCATGCGCATCTCTTTGTTGGGAAGCCATACGTTGGAGTTGATACTTAGGAAAAGTCGAAGTGCAGGCAGGGTTGTCGTGGATGAATTGAAGAGTAGGTTTTGGTGTAAGACTTAGCGTTGGGTTTTAGGTGGCTCGTGTGAGCACCATCCTTCGCACAAGAGGTGCACAAAACTATTGTAAAGGCAGATTGCCTATATTGTAAATTTGGCTAAGTGTTGGCTTGGATTTTGCCAAGCACACTTGTATTGTAAAACTGATATTCTTAATATACTATTGGGCAAAATCACATTACGGGGAGTTGCCCCTCCCCTTTATACTTGTTGCAATTGTTGATGTTCTTGTTATTTAATTGCGATGGATAATGAATGAGTATGGGCTTCATTAAGTATAAAGGTTAAATGCATGTCTACTTGGTTGCGAAACACAAGCTAAGTAATGCGAAGGTGAATTTAGGCGTAGTCCATGTGCATGAGTATTGTTAAAAAGAAAGTGTTCGGTGGTGCCGCACCTCGCCGACACGGTTGAAAGACCACCGTAGGCTTGTGGGCATGACAGTTGGTATCAGAGCTGGTGTAGCTTGCGGATGAAAGCTAATACACAACTTGAGAGTTGGTATCAGAGCTAGTCTAAAGACTTAGAGGAGTCTTGCAATGCTGGGTTGAGTAGGGTTTCTCGTAACGGTGAAGAGTCAAGGATGTCTATCTTGCAAGAAATGGGTTTTGCAACCTTCAAGGAATTTGAAGGGAGTCTACTTGAGGAATCAAGAGAGGTTGAACAAAAGCTTGCAGAATGGGACAAGGTTATGTTCAAAGCAAGGGATGCTCTTCGTGCTTTGGTCAAGGAAGGAATTTCTGACGGAAATAGGGTCAAAGCCTATCGACTTGTGAAGCAAGTGGACTTGTTTGAAGCAGAATCCAAGGAATTGAAGATAAGGCATGAATTGATTCGAAAGAAGTGGGAATAGCTAACTCTTGAGAAGAAGCATTCCATAGCTTTGACTCATAAGGAGGAAGCTGCAGAATGTGATAAGGAAGAGGAAGCCTTGATAGTTGAAGATGTTGCAGACATGACCGTGATGGAGGATGAACTTGAGATTGATCAAGTTGGACCAGGATCGGGCATTTTGCAGACATGTATGGATGAGGGTACTCTCATGGAGGAACCTCATGATGATCATGATAATGATGTTGATACATGTGTTTCATTTGAGCATTTGGTAGATGGACCGTGTGTAGGGAAGGACAAATTCAGTTTGCCAATGCTAGGGAGCATCTTACCATGGATGTTCATGATGAGAACTTGTATGGAGAAGCAAGGATTGTTGACTGTTGCAGGACTTGTTGGGTTGTTTGTGACCTTATGGTAGAAGGTACAAAGGCCCGTGACAAGGGTGGAACTTGATGATCATTGTGGATGAGTGGGTCATGCTTTAGCCACATGGCTAAGTGCCCGACATGACTCATGGACAGTTTGAAGGGCACACATCTGAGTTGCTTGGGTGGACTTCTCATGGCCAAGACCAAGAGCAAGTCTTGGTGGACACTTTGGTGGAGGAGCTATGATGGAGAGACTCATGTGATGATGATGCTTGGGTGGACTTCTCATGGCCGAGACCAAGAGATAGTCTTGGTGGACACTTAGGTGGAGGAGCTATGATGGAGCAAACTCATGACATGATGATATGGTTGGGTGACCGAGTTCACTAGACCGAAGATTGCAGCTTGGATAGGGATGACCGATGGTTGTGATGAGTCTACTTGGTTGGACTACATGGACAACATAGTCATGGACATCAGGTTGTAGACATGGAGCATGGTAGCCTTATGCAGGGACATATTGTGGGTGCACTTGTGGATTTGTCACTTATGGACATCCAATGAGGTGTACCAAGGCATGGATGTTGAGCAGATGGATTTGCTTATGTGACATGGAGACTTATACTTATGAGCCTATGGAGAGGTTGTACACTCTTGTGCAACAAAGCCATGGACTTGGATGGAGTTGTGAGCAGACTATGAGTCATTCTTACTACATGGAGAGCTAAGGCTTCTTCCAGACACCTTTAGGCCGAGACTTGTATGCTTGGTAGAGTGTTGGTTGGGGACGACTCATGGAGCTCATGATGACATGAGATTGTTGTGACTCTTGGGGACTTCATATATGGTGGACTTAGATGATCTGATGCATTAAGGAGCTAAGGTCAGAGGCTTTGGTGCAGGATGGGGTGCACACTTTCAAAGTACATGTATGGGCATGGCTTGAAAGAGTGACTTGGTGTGGAGGATCGATATGAGACACTTTGAGGTCATGGAGTTACGATGATGATGATGCCTTGGTGGAAACACTTGGGCGTGGGTTGAGTCGAGACTCGACTACTTTTTAGACATGGGAACTGATTGATCTTTGATCATGGGCAACACATGGATACATGAGATAGGTGTTCTCTTGAGGCACTTGACTTGATGGAGAGAGGTGTTCTCTTAGAGCACTTGGCAGACTTGAGGGATGACACATTGCAGATGTGAGGGAGGTAGCTTCATAGGCATGGATGTGGCAAACCGAGAGTTGGAGATGGATGAGATGGTCTCTTCATATTGAGGAGGCACACTTATGGATGATGTTGGGATTGATGTGGCCGATTTCATGTAGCACATTGGTACCAAACATCATGGACATGTTGCAGATGAGATGAGGACTACTTCATGGACCTGAGCATGGTATACTTATGAGGATGGATTCTTGATCGAGTTCAGGATGTGACATGGATGTTTTGAGAAACAACCGATGATGGCATGAGGGTGTGCATTCTCATGGTTTGGGCATGATGGTTGGATTAGCTACCCAACTAGTTCAGACATGGGGGCTATAGCATGTACATGATGTGTTAGCATTGTGTTGGAGTATCATGGCAGCAGGTTCACATGGGAACAACACATGATGAGGTCGACACTATATGTTGCAATGAGCATGTAGTTGAGATGGAGGGGCCAGCCTTCCACAATGGAGTAGCATGTGGAGATTGTTACATGGTGGTTGATAGTCATGGATTGAGAGGACTTCCGATTGTTGAGATGAGATGTTAGAACATGGTTGAGGTGTGTTAACACTTGTTGACATATCATGGGTATTTTTGCACATGATCGAGATGATGCACATCATGGAGTGGACACTTTGTTGCAGTGGACATGTAGCTTGATGTTGAAAGGATCAGCCTTTCATGGTGGAGAGCAGCATGGGGAGATTGTGGCAGGTGGTCGGTGGTCATGGACATCTATGAAATACTTTGGTATGGACTATCTTGGTGACAGTTGGTCACTTAGATGAGACATGGTGGAAATGGAGGCCTACATATGTTGCAGGATGTTTGCCATATATGTGAGGGGAGTCGACATCATGGATTGATGCTTGGAGTTGGGATGTTGTCGAGGACGACAACGACTTCAGGTGGAGGAGGATGTAATTCCTTGGAGAATTGCGATGGGCGGGCGCCAGGCGACCGGATGGGTGCGCACAATGGGCGCGTGCCGAACGGGCGTGCGATGGCACCGTCGCACAAAAAGCGACGTTACGACAGCAGATTTGCGACGAAAGGTGGAACTTGTGAACGACACTTCCAAACGATGCCTGGAACGAGTATGTTGGAGAGAGGCTTATACCTGACATAGCACGAGGGGGTTGAGAGCTGGCTGACGAGTTCTGAATGCGTTGCAAGGGGTGTCTTCCGTAGTATTTTGGGGGTCGGCCAAAGGTCTACCACCCACACGCCACCCACGAAGGAAACGTATATATGAATGAGCGTTGGAACTCATTTGAAGGCAGTCGATTCATAGACACTTCACATAAGTGCAGAGCTCAAGTGCACACAAGGGACAAGAGACTTGTGCATAGCTCATGCGCATCTCTTGGTTGGGAAGCCGTACGTTGGAGTTGATACTTAGGAAAAGTCGAAGTGCAGGCAGGGTTGTCGTGGATGAATTGAAGAGCAGGTTTTGGTGTAAGACTTAGTGTTGGGTTTTAGGTGGCTCGTGTGAGCACCATCCTTCGCACAAGAGGTGCACAAAACTATTGTAAAGGAAGATTGCCTATATTGTAAATTTGGCTAAGTGTTGGCTTGGAGTTTGCCAAGCACACTTGTATTGTAAAACTGATATTCTTAATATACTGTTGGGCAGACTCACATTACGGGGAGTTGCCCCTCCCCTTTATACTTGTTGCAATTGTTGATGTTCTTGTTATTTAATTGCGATGGATAATGAATGAGTATGGGATTCATTATGTATAAAGGTTAAATGCATGTCTACTTGGTTGCG
This sequence comes from Pinus taeda, assembly GCA_000404065.3. NCBI lineage: Eukaryota > Viridiplantae > Streptophyta > Pinopsida > Pinales > Pinaceae > Pinus > Pinus taeda. Next base: position 18,885 of record APFE031754577.1, read on the forward strand.
AAACACAAGCTAAGTAATGCGAAGGTGAATTTAGGCGTAGTCCATGTGCATGAGTATTGTTAAAAAGAAAGTGTTCGGTGGTGCCGCAGCTCGCTGGCACGGTTGAAAGACCACCGTAGGCTTGGGGGCGTGACACAGTTGATCCCAAAATATCCAACCTTGATGACCTCCCTTTAGACTCTCGAGTGTGGTTATGGTGAAGGTAGTATAATTGTTTTGTTTTTTTTGTTAACAGCACAATGTTGATCGGAAAACAGGACGTACAAGTGTGTTTTCTTATTGGATGTAAATGGAGTTGTGATTAACGACTGTGTTTTCTTATTGTGATCGCATCCAGCACTTTCTTTCAGTTTAGGACCGGGATGACGTTGTCGTGTAAAATGTAAATGTCGGGTGTATTTCAAATTATATGATGTAGTGATTATAAAATGGGTATATTTTAAATTATATGAGGTAGTGATTATAAAATAAAAATAGTAGTGTAATGAGGTTATAATTTTGTCTAGAAAATAGTGAAAATTTGGGTTATTAAGTTTTAAGATTTTGAGTGTTTCAGAGATGTTTTTTATAATACTGAATCTATTTCCACCATTCAAAATACTACTCAAGCACTCTTATCATTAGTTTTTTTGAAATAAAAAATAAGTAGATTTCCACTAAAAAATAATTTTTCTAATATTTTAAATTTCAAAAATAATAATTAAAACATTATTGTTAATTATAAACAATATATTTAATAAATATAAATATATTTAATTTAAGGTGATTGTATTGTATTTTTTTTTTATATTAATTAATATCTACACAATTATGAGATTAGTAATATTAGTACGTATTGCATCATTTAATTTCAAAGACTATATACTAACTCTATCTTACTCAAAGAAACTAATATTTTCATTGAGCTAAAATATGGAATGCTATAATATACATTGTAAATGTCGATGATTCTCCTACTGTATTAGGCGGTGTGTTAAGTGGCTAGGGCACTAAAAAAAAACAATGGAAAACAAAACACCAAAGTATAATTTATTGGTGAGCACAAACCAAAAACAATGCGAAAGCAAGTCGATTTTTTTTTAATAAAGGGATCTTCCACATTTTAGTTTCTTCATTTGTGATGCCAATAATGCCACTTGCATTGACATTCTCTAGTACATGAGTGTTAAGAGAAATGGTCCATAGGACCAATGCTATGACTAAGGGCCCAAAACAAAAGGCACTAGGTCTCTTAGCTCCCCGTAATCGCTAGTGCTTTCTTTGTTTTAATTCGAGGTGGTGAATAGAACTAGGAGGTGATGATGGTAAAAAACTTTAATTGTAGTGCAATGTTCTGTTTATTAAGCTTGCTTGTTAATGAGATTATCCAACACTCATTAACACTCGCAAGCTTTGGTTAATGCCACAATGGGCCGATGGCAATGAAAAAAATAGAGTTGACATGACCGATTTATGTCTTCCATACTCTACTAACCGACATGACAACTTTGCGCTTTTCTCCACTACACAACCTTTAGCGCTTCCCTCATAGGGCAATGAAAATAAATTGAACTACAAAAAATGTGAAATGTCACATATTTTAGGCTTGTCATTTGATGGAATCACTAAATGCTTATCAAATCAAAATGTGCAAAGGTGTTTTTCTCAACACCTACCAACCTCGGATGGTTGATGGCCAAGAGATGAGAAACATTATGTCATAACTCTACTCGTAGAATACAAGCCAAACAAATAATTTTTTTATCCTATATGTGTTTATAGCACTGGTACTATTGTCACCATGTATTCCCTTATTCTTCTACAATGAACTACATAAGACCTAGTTGAAGGATATATGTTATTGCACTTCTATTCCATGAGCATATTACAAGTATACATTATCACATTTATCACATGGACATGTTACAAGGTATACACTATTACATTAATCCCTAGAAAGTTACCTTCACTGACTCCTCACTTAGGAGATTCTTCTTAATTATAGGTATAATATAAACATTGAATAAGTATGGTGGAAATACCCTCTTAGCCAATTAAAGGTTACATGCTATAATGGTTGCAATGGAAATATTATTTCATTCTCTGTGGTGTTATGGACTGCACCTCTTAACAGCTATGTAAGACCTTATGATATAATTTGTTTTATTGCTTTACTATGCAATAAAATTTAATTTAGTGCCTATGTTCTAAAGTTGTATGATTCTCATAACCTCTTTGCCAATTCCAATATTGGTTGTCCTGCTCCTACTTGGGAGATTAACCACGCAATTAGAGTTCAACATGCATGCCTACATCATATGGAGGCCATGTGACCATCGTAGCAATAGTTTAATGGTTGGAATGGAGAGATGGCCATCAAGGGTCACGATTAATCTTTGTAAACCTAAACCCCTTTGAACCCTAATTTTTGAGTCATTGTGCCCTTTCATTGCCACCTTCTCCTTCTGGTGACATCACGTCAGCGCTTTCTGTCAATATTTGGCATCTAACCTTCTATGGATGCACAAAGGTCATGAGGACAAACAAACTTTGCATGCCTCTACCATTTTTTACTCCAGGCATTCTTACAGGTAATTTCTTTGATTCTTATGGTTGGATTCACCCCCTTTCCTCTACAGTTTCTTTGTGAAGAATTTCCCCAATGTTTTCCCATTGTTTAGTGTTTCTTTCTAGTGTCGACGATAGTATTCCATCTACAGGTATGACGCCACTTCAGGAAAATGTTTCCTTTAAGGTTACTAAGTATTTCTTAGTGGTTGTATTTTAGGATTTTTTTTCGCCTCTCTTTCCGTGACTCTGTGCTCATCTACATTTGAGGTTGACTAAGCTTGTTTTCCCTCTTTTCTTACAGGAATCGTCAAGATCACTACCCATCGATGTCATAGCCTCAACACTTGGAGAAAAATTCTAGGTACACTTCCAGAATATTGGGTTTCCGATTTAACTATGTTTCAAGAAACCCCTCACCATTTAGGTGTTCATGCTTACTTTTAGATTCTAATGATCGCAGTTACATTACTTGCATAGGATCAGTTTCCATCCATCGTTTACTGATAATATTATTAGCTTTGGTTTTTTGCTGGTTGATTTTCTGGCGTAGCTTGTACAAAGAACCCATCTCCTCGACCCAATCATCCTTTCACAATTCAGGTTATTTTCTTTATTTTTGTTTCTATCTTTTCTCTAATTCCTACTATGTCAATAACCCTCACAGAGGTTTCTAACTTCTTTACTTTCATTCTTACTTTTCCGCTATAGGTGGCAATAGCAGTTAACCCAAGCATTCTAGCAATCATACTAGTTGGACAATTGGAGAAAAAATGTAAGGTAAGCTACAACGTTCTAGTTACTGTCAGTAGGGTGACATGCAATATTCATAAAGGTCATGCTAGTCCTCTCACTCTGTCACCTCAATTCATTTCAAGCTATGTTTCTCGTTTTCTCTTTTTTTTCTTCTTTTTTATGGATCCTACAGGCTATACCATGCTTAAGCATATCCTTCTTTGATTGGTTATAGATTGGAGATGACCAATGGTTATTGTTTCAAGTAAGGCATTCACTCACCCTTTATTGTTTTTATTACTTTGTTCACTCCATTTCATAATGTTAATTACTTATACCTTGTTCCCCTATCTTGTAGGTACAAAATACGTTCTTGAAGCACTATGTTTTCTCAAGAAGTCGCTAGAATGGTCCTCACTTACTTGTGCCTTTTATCTCATCCAGGTCGATTACCTTGATTCTCTAGCATCAATCAAATTTTGTGACCCTTTCCAACTTTCATTATTAGTTGGTGTTGTTGGGGATTATTTCTATGATAAGCTGAAGAGTCTATATGATGATTGAGGGAATTTAATTTGGTAATTCTTCTCACAATTCCTCGTTCGGATACAAGTATATGTGCCACTGTGATTCTATCTTTATAACTTTATGAACCATAATTACTCAGGCTCAAACCTTTGGTTACCTGGTTGTGTGGTAAGATTCCCACGTGATGTAATAGACTTATGGAGGTTTTATCTTTCTCATATTTGTGTCAACTCAACTATTTAAGGCATGTGTTTTCTCAATAGTTGATTCTTGGTCTAATTTATTCCACACAAATTGGTTCCTGATTTTTATTACTGTAACTAAGTTTTATGAAATATGAAATGGGCATATACTTGTATTAATTTGTCTCCCATTTCTTTTCAGTTGTTGAATTAATGTGTGATTTGTCTCGCTACTAGTTGCACACATATTTTCCTTGTTTGTAATCTTTGTTTTGTTAATTCTATTATTATTCAATAATTTTCGGTACTAAGATAAAAAAAATTATTTTCTCCCTATTTCTATTCTTAAATATTTCAGTTCAGGAGTTTCTCTGCTAGAAAACGTATTTCCTTCACCTATTTGGTGTGAGTATTCTCTAGTGTCTCGCTTTGGTTTTCTAAAAGAAACAACTCTATTAGGAATATTCTTGTAGCTTCCTTGTATGCCTAGTTCCCTTACCCTTAACATACTCATGAATTTCTGTTGTTGCAAGATTCAAACCATATAAGTACTATTTCTCCTCATAACACAAAATAAAAGTTTTCATTGTAGCTAATAAGGTCTTATCTTTACCATTAAGGCTCATGCTATTAACATAAAAATATAATTCACATCTTATTAATCACTGTATCAACTTTAAGACCCACTAAATTGACAGTCACCGTGTGCATGTTCTCATAATATTAAAACCCAACTATAACCATCTAATTTTGTTATTTGTGAGTACCTGCACATCCATTGTGAAATCAATCTAGAATTTCATATCACATCGAATATGCAGTCTTCGAATAGTCAAATTCATAATTATCGAATCTCTTCCTCATAACTCCAGAACCGGTTACTAAATAATCTACATGCATATTATCAATGTTCCAACAATGATAATTAAAGATTTTACTCACATATATAAATATAAAATATAACATCAAAATTTACATATAATTACTCACATACTGAAAAATAAGAGGATGTAACAGGTAATCTATAGTGAATAGGAAAAAAAATAATATAATAATTAGTCTAACTAGTATCATTGTTGGGGATTCACTTGAGAATTTTACACATGTTTTTCCACCCAACCTTAAATTGGGTGCCTCAAGTTCAGCCACAAGATGAGATGTAATTACTAAGGTATCAATAACCTCTATTGATCCTTTCAATATGTATTTTAGACCTTTCTTCAATGATTCATTTTTTCCTTTAAGGGTGTCCCGCTTTTGTCACCCTCAATGTCCAAATGCCTAGGATTTTCCTTAAAAGCCCAGTTTTGTCTTCTGCAGCGCTTTATTCTTATCCAAGCTTAGAATATTTCCACAACTAAGTGATTTAATGGATTTTGTCTCGCATCCATTAAATCTTATCCAAAATCGTGATCATGGAAGAGCTATCTCAATCTCATATTCAAGTGTACCATTCCCAAGTCCTTTCAATCCCATTTATTTGTTTATTAATAAAATCATTTATTTATATAAGTATTTCAATGTACTTGAAGGCTTTTCCGCCATTCCTACTAATATAATTCAATCTAAACAAAAGCAACATTACAACAATGGAGGGATATTACACATTATAGATTGTACAAGTTTAACCATCCTACGACAACTAACATGGTTATACTGTCTCTTATGGTTTCATAAATCAATGTTTATTTTGTGTAAATTAGTTGTTGGGGGCATGCTCTTATCTCTCATCTTGTTTTTGTTTATTTTGATCCTTCCTAGTCCCCAAGTTTTTTATTTTGGTCATAGCATGGTATTTTGAGGTCAAGTTTCAAGGCCTAGTCCATGTCTACCAAGAACTTTGGCATTTGGGATATTTCCCTCTTCCTTCAAGATTTTTCTTTATTCATTGATACTTAGCACATCAGTAGAGCTCATAGATATGGGGGTCCAACAATGACAAGAGGTAGTTCCTCTAGAAACAACTCGAAGGCCTTGAAGGTTGGATTTTCCCATTTTTAATGTGGTTGTATCTAGGAATCTAAGAAGTCATGCTCTTCTAAGAGGACTGGGTGTTCCTAGGCCAAGATAACCATCTTTTTAACCTTCACATGGGGCGTGCATAACATGAACAATGTTGGGGTTGTGCTTAATATTTTGTATACGTATTGAATATGGGAGTCAAATAATTTGAGGGTGGAAAATAGTGCACACCTTTCATTAACGTGAATACAATTATTACCATGTTTTTTCTTGGTTCTAGAAGATTGTGGCAATAGTAAAATTGTGTCGTAGTGAAACCCTTCATTCGACTACTCGAGTGTTCAAAATATGGGATG
>APFE031754577.1:42779-106127 GCA_000404065.3 Pinus taeda
GCCTAGGGCAACCCCTCCTTCTAGACCTGGTCCAAAATCTAAAAAACAGTGTTTTATTCCCTGTACGCGACATTGCCCGGAGTTAAATGCGTGTATACGCGGGTTCATATATACCCAACCCGCGTATATGTATTAAAACACTTAAAAAAATAAAAAACTCCTTATTTTCGGGCGGAGATCGCGGGTTTTACCTGCTGATCACCTGTTAGTGCCCGTGGCCTCAACTGTCCCCAACCAATTCCTAACTAAAAAACTACTTTGGAATTGGTATAAAAAGACACCTAAGGGAAGGACTAAGGGAGGAGAGAGTATAGAGAAAGGTTATTATACCGAGATTTCCCCCTGATTAGGTCTGAAGACCCTTGTGCCCTCTGCACTTCCCCCATCTTGTACAGGAAACCCTTGTTTCCTTGTGATTTGATGTTCATCCCTTAGTCATGACATCTTGGAGTGAGTATTGGAAGGTGACCTAGTAGAGGCTTGAGGCGGGACGGATCCAGAAGGAGGCTGAGCTTTGAGCCTGCAGAAGTGGTTCAGGTGATATTGCTCTTTTTTGTACTATTCTATTTGTCTAATAAAGAAACACGTCTTGTTCCCGATATGCTTCTTTCTTTATGTTAATGATGTTCATATTTGAATTTCATGTATGAATGGATGTCTAAAAGTTTATAACTAACTCCTTTCTTATATAACATAAAGATGATTTTTATGTAAATCTTTGTCCATATACTGCTGCATTCCTTGGAATTGTTGTTTTTGTAGGACAAAGGAGCGGAAGGGACGTGAAGAAGGGTTTGCACCCTTGAGGAACTGCCCAAACGTAGGACCTAAGGTATGCCCTTCTCACCTTAGAAATAGCTTTTTCTAGCATAATGGCTGTGTGTGTGCATGCTTCTTGATTTAGACAACTTTCAGTCTGCTAGGGTTCCACCCAAGAGCCTTAGGGGATAAAATCCCGCAACACACACATTCTAATGTTCTTGAAAATAAAGCATGTCCATTTCATTTTTGGAAAAGATGTTTTCTTGGTGGTGTTGGCATTGTCATCTTTCATATTGAGTTTAAGCATGTTCATTTCATTTTTGAAAAAGATGTTTTCTTGGTGGTATTGGCATTGTCATATTTCATATTGAGTTTCCACCCATTTCAATGTTTTTGATAACAATACAAGCCAATTCAATTCCATTGTTGCAAAATGTGCTTGGTAGGTGGTGTTGACCATGCTAACCTCCATATTTAGTTTCACACATTCCAATGTTCTCCAGAATAACTTTAAAATGTGTTTTCTTGGTAGAGTTGACCATGTGATCTCGCATATAAGTTTTCACACATCTCAATATTCTTGTGAAACGAGGAGAAAAAACATAATTTGATTAGTAGTGTTGACCTTGTAATCTCCCATATTTGGTTTGGACACATTCCATTATTCTTGAGAATAAGAAGTGTAGATTTTGTTACCGAAAAATGTACTTTTCGTTTTGACTTTGCTATCGTGCATATAAAATGTGCACAAATTCCTATATTCTTGAGAATAATACATCATTACATAAGACTACATAAACTATAGGCCAAATTAAATACAATATATTGATAAATTGATAAAATAACCATATTGTCCTCTAAGTATAATTTTCATTCATCTCAACATTATTAAAATATACTTTTCATTATCAGTTAATAATAACCTTGCTATCATGTAAGTATAGTTTTCATTCATCTCAATTATTGAAATTTTAAAATTGATCATTATTATAAGAAATTAAACAATCTCAAATGATTATAAAATCTATTGGTAAAAGGTATATTTACTTAATAAATAAAATTAGAAAAAATGGGTAGGTTGGAGAGCCGAGTTGATTATCAATTTATTTCTAAATAGTTAGAATGAGTGCAAATAGTTATTGATTCTTGAGCAAGTAGCTACTGCCTGACCCGTGTGTAGTGACCGTGGATCTTTCTCAAATCCTACCCACCACACAAGGAACCAATCACACAAGAAAACAATCGATGATTTGTTCACCACGCCATTGGGTTTCCTTGTATTGCATGTGCATCCTATTGATCAATGTTACTTGGTTATAAAATTGTAGAGTTTTATGGAATTTGAAAATACAATTTCACGAGAGTTTGAATCTTTAAATGATTTTCTGATTTAACCATGTTGACTGATTATTAATAAACTTTCAACTATTTCATGGCATTCCAGAATACAAATTTGAAACCTTCCGCTTTTCAGCTTTCATATTTGAATTTCACTTCACCAGAATTATATAGATGCTTTATTTCTAGAATCAAATCAGACTATTTAAAATTCCAATTTATGAAATATGATATCACCATCCTGTCCTATAGTGTTATTCATTAGTTTCTATCTTCAAATTTTATCATATTTTCAATTTTATATTTATTTCATGGTCAACCTTCTGGATACACAACTTCATTTGTATTTCAAAGGAGGAATGTCTCCTTTACTTTGAGCTCACTGGAAGAAGGCTGTTGAAGTAAGCAAGCTCTGTGAGGATACCATTTTCGTGAGGGGGAGATTGTAATAGTGAATTGCATGTGGCAGTTGTCTCACATGGTTAAGCTGCGTAATAAATTGCAATTGATGGAATTCCTGGTCAGCACAGGCCAGTGGAATCCCAAGGATATTAGGCTGGGTGTGGGCCCCCCATGCGGCGCAGTTGGAAATAGGGCCAACTTATTGGAGAGCTTGTCTCGTTGTTTGGATTTGACTCGCGCTTGAAGCTGGACTGCCAATGCATGGGCTTGCAAGAGCAACGACAGAACACTGGTTCTTTGGACCAGCCATGTCACGCCCCTACACCTGTGGTAGTCTTTCAACTACTTATAGTGAGGTGTGACACTGCCAACCGTTTTCTTTTCATCAATAGTTACGATTGTAGACTACCCTAACATTCATACTTAGTTTATTTTTTTGTTACCAAGTATTATTATTAGCCTTTATACATATGAAAACTCATATATATTCATCATCAACAATAATTAACGCATATACAATTGAACAACAGTATAAAGGGAGGGGCAGCTCCCTGAAATATGAGTCTGCCTGAATCAATATATATAATCTTCTTTTATAAGCACAAGTTAAATCTTGAGAAACCCCAAATTTACACTTAGCTAATTTTCCAACTTCTGCAAACTTGGTTGCCCAGCTTGTCAGCACCTCTGCATGGTCGCCGCACGACTCACTAACCCTTCATTCACCTCATCCCATGATCATGTTGTTTGCCCAACTTGGGAGTGCCTCATCGTAACTAAGTCGCCACACACGGGCGCCTCCGCACGAGTCACACCTCCGTTCACAATAGCAACACTTCACTGTTTCCATCATTTCGTCATGCACAACGCGCCCTACCCAAGTCGCCTGCCTGCACGATTCTTCGTTTCACTGTGCATGGCGCACCCTCGCCCAGCCGCCCATTCGCATGTCCACCTATTCACCCAAACTCATTCACTCAAAAAAATTCAACCAAGTCGCAACATGACTTCACCCGAGTCGCCTGACAACCTCACCTGGTTTACCTGAACGACTTCACCCAGGTTGCGTGACGACCTCACCTGGGTCGCTGGAACGACGTTTCCCAGGTCGCTCAATAATCTCACCCAGTTCGCCTGTACAACCTCACCCAAGTTTTCTGCCCGATGACCTCGCCTGAGTTTTCTGCCCGACGACCTCGCCCGAGTTCTGCCTGAATGACCTCGCCCAAGTTTGCCCTCGCTCGAGTTTTTTCCACGAGTTTCCTGCACGAGTTTTTCGCTTGCGTTTCTCACCCAACTTTTCCACCTGACTTTTCTAGACGAGTTTTACACCCGAATTCTGCTCATCGTGCAGGCTCATCCGCGCACTGCAGAACTCCTTATTCGAACTCGTATGACCGAATGATGGTTGTTTGCCTCCAAACACCCTCCAATATATACGGGCGGGTGGCTGGTTATGTCACTCGGCCGACCCATGCCCAATGCCCAAGTCGACTCGTTCACAATGTGTTGTCTCACCGAGGAGGAGGGTTGGCCCCCCAGACTCATGGGACCGCCCCCTCAACTTGCCCAACACCTTATAAACTCACCCAACGTTCATTTCATTTCGCATTTTGAACATCGTTCGCACGGTGGAGTCGCCCTGCCTATCGCATGGACTGCAGGTCCTTACATCCTCCCCCACTTGAAGTCATTGTCGTCCTCGACAATATCTCATCCTAGCAACCATCTGTCACCAAGATCACCATACCAAGGCATACACCCCATCAGTATGTCATATATCAGAAATCATCTTAATCCATGATCATCAACCACCCTGTCACAATCGCCACACGCTGCTGCCCATCGTGGAAGGCTGGCCTCTCCATCTCAAGCTACATGTTTCCTACAACATATCATGTCTACCACATCATGTGTCGTCCTCGTGTGAACTGTTGCCATGATAATTCAACACAATGCTAACACATCTCTGCACGCCACTAGCCCCCATGGCTTGAACTAGTTGGGTATTTAATCCAACTGTCACGCTCAAACCATGAGAATGCACATCCTCATGCCACCATTAGTTGTTTCTCTGAACATCCCGTCACATCATCAACTTGATCAAGAATCCATCTCCATATAAGTAAGCCATGCTCAGGTCCATGAAGTAGTCTCCATCTCATCTGCAACATGTTGTACATGATGTTTGGTACCAATGTGTTGCATGAAATCAGCCGCATCTATCTCAACATCACCATCCATATGTGTGTCTCCTCAATATGAAGAGATCATCTCATGAAACTCCAACTCTCGATGTGCCACATCCAGGTCCATGAGGCAACCTCCATCATATCTGCAATGTGCCATCCCTCAAGTCTTCCATAGAAACAAGTATATACCTATCTCATGTATCCATGTGTTTCCCATGATCATAGATCAATCAACTCCCATGTGTTAAAGTGGTTAAGTCTCGGCCCAATCCATGCCCAAGTGTTGCCACCAAGGCATCATTATCATTGTAACTCTATCACTCCAAAGTGTCTCATATCGATCCTCCACATCAAGTCACTCTTCCAAGCCACACCCATACATGTACTTGAAAGTATGCACCCTATCCTGCATCAAAGTCTCTAACCTCAGCTCCTCAATGCATCAGATCCTCCAAGTCCACCATATATGAAGTCCTTAAAAGTCACAACCTCATGTCATCATGAGCTCCATGAGTCATCTCCAACCAAAATCTCAACAAGCATACAAGTCTCGGTCCAAAGGTTGCTACAAGATGCCTCAGCTCTCCATGTCGTAGGAATGCTCCATAGTCTGCTCACAAATCCAACCAGTCCATGGCCTTGTTGTACTAAAGTGCACAACATCCCCATCGGCTCATAAATAATAAGTATCCATGTCACACCATCAAATCTACCTGGACAACATCCTTGCCTTGGCACTCCTCATTGGATGCCCGTAGTGACACCTCTATAAGTTCTCCTGCATAATGTCCCTGCATAAGACTGCCATGCTCCATGTCTCCAACCTGATGTCCATGACTAAGTTTCCCATGTAGTCCAACTAAGTAGACCCATCACAACAATCGGTCATCCCCATCCAAGTCTACAATCTTCGGTTTAGTGAACTCGGTCACCCAACCATATATCATCATATCATGAGTCTCTTCCATCATAGCTCCCCACTAAAGGTTGCACCAAGACTTGCTCCTAGTTTTGGCCATGAGAAGTCCACCCAAGTATCACCAAAATCTTGTGTGTGCCCTTCTCCAATATGTCCATGAGTCATGCCAGGCCGTTAACCAATTCTCCATGTGGCTAAAGCATGACCTAATCTTCCGTAATGATCATCATGTTCCTCCCTTTTCACGGGCCTTTTTACCTTCTATCATAAGGTCACAAACAAATCCAACAAGTCCTGCAACAATCAACAATCCCTGCTTCTCCATACAAGGTCTCATCGTAGTCATCCATGGTAAGATCCTCCCTAGCATTGGAAAACTTATTTTGACCTTCATTGCATACAGTCTATCTACCAAATGCTGAAGTGAAACGCAAGTATCAATAGTACTTACGTCATCATGAGGCTCCTCCATGTGAGTATCCTCATCCATCCATGTCTGCAAACTACACGATCCTGGTCCAACTTGAATGACTTTAATTTCAACCTCCATAGTTGTCACATCTGCAACATCTTCAAACATCACGGTTTCCTCTTCCTTATTAGAAAAATCTGCAACTTCATCCTGCTCCATTGTCCAACCAAGTTGAAGAAGTTCGTCTTCAACATTCTTTTCCCAGACTTCAAGTTTATCTTGAATCCGGGGGTTCTCTTCTTTCATCCGCTTCAACTTGTATAAGGTAAGCAAGAGCTTCCCTTCGCAGCCTTCCAAACTTGCCATGCCTTGTCGTTCAACTTGGCCCAAGCACTAAGATTCCCCTTTGCTAAACCTGTTTCACCATTCACCTGAAGCACCTTGATATTCCTCCTATCACCTACAAAACTTGAACTTCCTGCCAAGTCTTCGGTCTTCGTAGAATCAACGCCTTGATTCAGTTCACGAAGTTCCCTGTAAAACTTGGACTAGCTCTGATACCACCTGTCATGAAGTGCAGGTGTGTATCAGCTTCAACGCTTCAACACCAACACCAGCTCCCCAGCACTAGCTCTGATACCACCTGTCACACCCCTACACTTGTGGTAGTCTTTCAACTGCTTATAACGAGGTGCGGCACTACCCACCGTTTTCTTGTCACCAATACTTACAATTGTAGACTATGCCTAACATTCATACTTAGTTTATTTTTTTGTTACCAAGTATTATTATTAGCCTTTATACAGATGAAAACCCATACATATTCATCATCAACAACAATTAACACATATACAATTACACAACAGTATAAAGGGAGGGGCAACTCCTTGTAATATGAGTCTACCCAAATCAATATATATAACCTTCTTTTATAAGTACAAGTTAAATCTTGGGAAACCCCAAAATTACACTTAGCCAATTTTCCAACTTCGGCAAACTCGATTGCCCAACTCGTCAGCACCTCCGCACGGTCGCTGCATGACTCACAAACCCTTCATTCACCTCGTCAGACGATCATGTTGTTTGCCCAACTTGGGCGCAGCTTGTCATAACAAAGTCACCACACACGGGAACCTCCACTCGAGTCACACCTCTGTTCACAACTCCAACACTTCACCATCTCCATCGTTTCGTCATGCACGGTGCGTCCTACCCAAGTAGCCCGTTTGCACGATTCTTCGTTTCGGCATGCACGGTGCGCCCTCGCCCGACTGCCCATCCACACATCCACCCATTCACCCAAACTTGTTCACCCAAACAACTTCACCCGAGTCACCACACGACTTCACTCGGGTCGCCCAACGCCCTCAATCGGTTCGCCGAAACGACTTCACCCGGGTCACCTGACGACCTCACCCAGCTTGCCCGAATGACCTCGCCTGGGTTGCCTGACGACCTCGCCCGGTTTGCTTGAACGACCTCACCCGATTTTTTTGCCTAACGACCTTGCCCAAGTTTTCTACCCGATGACCTCGCTCGAGTTCTACCTTAACAACCTCGCCTGATTTCGAGTTTTTTGCACGAGTTTTTTGCCTGATTTTTCTGCACGATTTTTTTGCCCAAGTTTCTCACACGACTTTTCTGAACGAGTTTTACACCTGAATTCCACCCGTTGTGCAGGCTCATCCATGCATCGTAGAACTCCTTGTTCGAACTCGCGTGATCGAATGATGGTCATTTTCCTCCAAACGCCCTGCAATATATATAGGCGGGTGGCGGGTTATGTCACCTGGCCGATCCATGCCCAACGCCCAAGCCGACTCATTCACAATGTGTTGTCTCACCCAGGAGGAGGGTCGGCCTGCCCAACTCATGGGACCACCTCATCAACTTGCCCAACACCTTATAAACTCGCCCAAGGTTCATTTCATTTTTCATTTTTCACATCCTTCGCACGGTGGAGTTGCCCTGCCCATCGCACGGACCACATGTCCTTACAAGCCATGTCTAGAGAGTTGTGAGTAGTAGTGCGACTGCGTGTGGCCCAGTTGATCCCAAGAAATCCAACATTCTTGACCTCCCTGTCTAGTGGAGTGTTCTTATGGTGCGGAGTATAAGCAACAACAATATGTTGTTAGCAAAATATACGACGTTGATCCTACCAAGCAAATTGTGGGTGATCAGTGACTAATAGTGAAAATGGGGTTTTATTCTTCTGGTGTGGTTTTTGGTGTGGAAATAAAATTGCTTTTATATAATGATTAAATTTGAAGGATTGGTTTTAATTTCAATTAGAAAGACATAGGTTTATATAATTTTTTCATAATGAAAAACATTTCAATTGAAAACAATATATTATCTTTATATTTTAATTTCAAAAAGGAAAAGAAGGGAAAATTTTTGTGTTAATAAAATGTTGTTAGATATAATAAAATTTTGAAAATATACCCAATTTCTTTTGAGAGATCAAATTTTACTAACAAATTTCACATTCCATAATATTTTGTCTTTCTTGTATGTCTAAAATAAGAACCAAAGATAAACATATATACATCACAACATCTTGATAAAATTGATAAAACATAAATATTTATATTAAAAATATATGAAAAACCTCATTTATAAAATTAAAAATACTTATATCTTTCACAAAGAGAAAGCATAAAATGATCGAGCAATTGAATTTCAAGTACAACTTTTAATATATGAATCATGAGACTACTTAATATGATTATCCATATAGCTTCATAATTCGACTTTTGTAGTTTCTAATATGAGTAGCTAGATATATGGGGATTGATTCTATTTTCTAGTTCATGTTAAATGTATTTGTTTACATATAAATGTTATTATAGTTTCTAGATTCGATAATTGGACTAAAAATCTACGAAGAATTCAAAGTATTAATGTTATTTCTTGTTGAAAATAACAATAAGAAATGATAAAAATAGAATCAAGAATATTTTAATTTTAATTTGTTCTTGAATTAAAATTGTAAATTAAAATTGAATTTAGTCTCCCCAGCTGCTTGGAAATAATTGATTAATTCAGTTTGAATTAATTAGTTGGAGAAATTCAAGTTAGAAGTCTTTTTGCAGTCATGCGGCAGTTATCCCTTAAATTAAAGAGGTTATCACTTAATTAAGGAGATAAGATTGAGTTATATTTGAGTTGTAATTAATTAGCTCAGTTTACTAAGTTAAGTCTAGTTAAATTATTTCCAAACTGTTTGAGGAACTAATTGTGAGTTATCAGTGAGTTGATGCATGCATGCACTCAACTAGTGTACTCCAAATAACTAAATATTCCCTCATCAGAAACTCATATATGTCTATTCTGAGAAAGATACAATTGAGCTAAATGTCAAGGACAATGTACTATCAGTTGCATGTGTTTTCCTATAAAGGAAACTCATGCATGAGGTCAAGGTAAGGTTCCTTGAGGATTGCGCAGTTCTGGCAGTGTGTGAGAGCAGTGTTCCGTTGGGTGAAGGAGATCATCCCAGAGGAACTGCGCAAGGAAATAGGAGCTTGGAGGGTAGAGGAGAAGGCTTGTGAGAAGCTTTGATTGCCTGTGTGAATCCAGGAGGATTGTACAGAGAGCTGGCTCATTGTGAGAGCTAAGGCTTTGTATAATTTTGATGTATTTCCACTTTATATGATAATACAAATAGTGGGGTTTTTAGTTGAGGCTTTCCCCTGAGTATTTTATGTGTTTCATGCGAATCAATTCTTCTTCTTCTGGTTATATTGTTCAGATTTGATTCAACTCAATCTTTAAGCTTCCGCAAATTGATAGTAGAAGTAGGTTATAGTATTTTGCTTTGATCTATATCGTTTTATCGGGTTAATATATAGTCAGATTTTCTACATGGTCTTAGAGCGAGATTTATAGAGAATTTGCAGAATTTCTACAGTTCTCAAGTGTGATTTGCATAATAATGTCACACAATACAAGTTTCTAGTGATTCAACTTTTGTAGTCATTGAGATAAAGGAAATTGAACAACTTTCAGTTGCAAGATCAATTACATGATGTGAATCATTTTCACTTTACTTATGTATTTAGAGAGAAAAATGTGAAAATAGGTGCTATTTCAAAGGTGGGTGAACAAGTAGCATTAGTTAAAATCGTGGTAAAAGCATAATTAAAGAAAATAGGGATGGTGCCTGTGATGGATGTTGGTGATGATTTTTCAATGTGTCACTTCCAATTTCATGTTTATATGTGTGATTGGAAGGGAGGCTAATATAGGTGGCTTCTTCTATTTGGTCATGTTGGATTGTTAGTGTGATTGTACAAAAGTTACGATTTTTAAGTGCACTCAACCCTTCCCTTGCTTTATTAGCAAGCTTCAAACTCTTGACCATTATAGATTGAGTCGTAGTCATCTTTGATGTTTTCCTTTCATATTATTGCTTTGTATTGTTCTTCCATATTTCGTTTCATTCCTCCTTCAAATTTTAGAGAGATGGGAATGAAGGCATGTTTGCTTCATTTTTTAGGCATATTTAAGTAGACTTTAGTTTTAGGAATATCCTTGAATCTGACTATCAGGAAAAAGTCAATTCTTTGACCTCTTTCCTAGACATCACATTCCAATATATTGTAAGAATCTTCCATTGACATAAGTTCAGGGTAATTTTCCTACTTAAAATTAACACTTTTAATGGTGAATTGTATTGACAGAAAGATAATTATTTGTTGTCGTCAGAACCTAATTTTATGGAAAAAATTCTATGAAATTGATAGAAGTGTTACAATTGCACTTTTCTTTGATGTTATCCTTACTTATTATACGACGTGAAGGTGAGCTTAATTGTAAGAATTATTGAAATTGCAGTTTATATCACCATCACTAAATTACTAGTTTCTTTAGGACCTTTTGTTTATAGCTTGAGAAAACCATGTGCATTTTCATACCTCCTTTAGTTGTGCTTAGTCTTTTCACTGTGACAAAGTTTGAACATGAGTAGATCACCCATAAAAGAAACAAGAGTAGGGGATTGGAGGTGGCTTAATGTGTGTGTGTGCGTATATATATCTTCATTTGAGCTTTCTCGTTTATGTGAGGAAACCCTAAGGCAATTGAAATATATGCGTTACAAGATTTTAATTTCTTTCTAACTTTCTAGTTGATTGTCATGGAATTTTGATTTTCTAACATGAAGTTAAGATTTCTTTCAGGGCGTCTCCAAATTTGGTTGAAATTTAAAGTAAATTTCTTCAAGGAAAAGTGATTAGTTATTTGTAGTATAGGAGAATCCTCGAATGGCATGAAAAGTTGATGTCAAATCTAAAATGTAGTTTTTTACATTTTTCCCATCTCATTGAAGTCCTCTCTGGAGCTCTCATCAGTTTCTTCATTCAATTTATGTTTCAGTTATGAGTGGATTTGTTATTTATATTATGAAGTGAGGATCCTAGTTGCAAAATATTTGGAAGGCATAATAGAGAATAATGCAGGACCATCAACTAGATTGTGAGTAAGGATTTATTTCATGTGATTTTTAGCAAATTGTAATTTTTAGGATCCATATTTAGATGACTACATTGCATTTTACTCGGTCATTAATTTTATATTGTTCCTCTTATTTTGCAAGTTGGATGTCTAGAGTTTAATGTTGAATTAAGTGATGATGTAGGCTCATATTGATAGCCTTAATAGTCACTTGGAAGTTGGAGGTTTATTTTTCTCTGAATCCAATTAATATCCTTGAAAAGCTCAAGGAGAGGCAGATCTTGTTCGGGAGTTTTTTCTAGCATATGGAAAGGTGATAAAGGACTTGTTGCAATGTTGATGAGGGGATAAAATGAGATATAGTCTTTAGAAATGAGGTATGGTGTCCCTATTGTAATAGAATATACATGGAAATGATCATAGGATCACCATTTCAATTGAGGTATGTCTCGTAATTTTTATATCTGTAATGATAGAAAACATTTTTTAGGTGGAGGAGAATCTTCATGCTATTGAACCATATCATGAATAGTGTGAGGTTGATGAGAATATTCAACCCCTTGGATGGTAACAACGATGGGAAGATCTCCGTCAACAAGATTGACATGCACTAGAAGAAGCTTGGCTTGCCCATATCGTTGGCTTTATAGAGGACTACTCTAAGAGGTTAGAATTCAATTGGTTTGCTATCCTCGATCGGTCATTGGCAAAAAATCTCCAGCTATGATGCCCTAGAGATAGAGAAATATTGAGGATTCAATCAATGTGGCCTAGGTGGTATTTTTCATTTAAAAAGGTTTTTTCATTTCAGTGCATAATTCGACAGTTGAGTCTAAGGGGGCATAGAGATAAAGAAAAGTGTAGAAAATTTCCAAATAATTTATCCAGGGGTATGACTTAGAAAACTTACTTATGGTGCTTTATGTGAGAAACTAGAAGATTAAAAAGCTTCTTTATTGTTCGTAAACACCAAAGCTAAGAACATTGATTCCTCTGTAGGTGGTAGTAATAGCTAGGAATTTATATAATCAGAGCCTTTTTAAGCAATAGTTGTTTATGAGTAGACTTAGATTACTCAGAAATACATGTGAATATGTGATTGTTGTAACTTGGAATCCTGTCTAGATTTGTGTTATAGAGGAATACCATTTCCTACCAAATTTGTGCCACAGATTCCATTGCCGAGTCCCAACATGCACATGCAAAAATGGCTCCAAATAATCAAATTTGGTAACAAAACTTGTTAAAATAAATGTAATCAGATTGAGCTTCCAGGAAGAACCATTTTTCAACTCTTGGGAGCCTACTCTATCACCTATTTCAGAAAGAGAGAGTTGAAAACATCCATTGTGCCCATTTTGAGATATTATATTCATGTTATCCACTCGGGCTCGCAAATTACAATTTACAATTAGTTCACAATCTCATTCATCAGTGTCTTAGTTCTGAATCTCCAATTACAATCTACATGGGATGAAAAAACTGGTAGTAATTTGGAATATCAATGTGCTGGACTGCCATTATGACTACTGGAGAATTGACAATGCAAGCTACAACTTGCAGCAACCCCCATCACGTTATATTCATTGTTGCAACACCCTCCAATACTTTATATTCATTTCCACAACTTGCTCCTACCACTCGAGTACATCCTCCAAGGATAATAGATATCGAACTGTCCATAATTTTTTGAAATGTTTGTCGAAACAACAACGCTTCTTAGGGAAGTTTACAATATTATTTATATATTTTTTAAAACCTAAACGTAATTTTTTTTTCCATGTAATTTTTCCACGGCACATCTCTAATATGCTGAAAGCCCCTTGAATGGTTGTGGCATGTTCAATTTTGAACGTTCATCGTACCGTAGTAGTAATGAGATTATGAAAAGGATCAGATGCCATCCAGCATATAGCCATATCGACCAATCTACCACTGAAGTTTGGTTATTGGGATGTGGACATTGAATTTTTCTTACTCCAAGAAAGTAAAAGGAGTTAGATGTATGCAATTATTATGATGCTCAAGTGTATTTGAAAACTGTTCCAAATGGTATATGTGTTCTGTTTTTATATTTAGAAAAACATAATGATAAGTTGTTGTTGTTTTTTTTTAATATTATATTTAGCAATTTAGAAAACACGATGTAAATGAAGCTATGATTAATAAGCGTGTTTTCTTATCTGTTATTGCGTCCAACACTTTCTTTTAGTTTAGGACGGGGAAACGTCATGTAAATTATATGGTCTCATGATTATAAATTGATATTTTAAATTAAAATATAATTTTTATTTATACATAATAGAGGAATAACCTATTTATAAAGTTTATTTAACCCAACGTTTTAGACTTCCACGTGAGTCCATCCCTAGGGGATACACCAATTGTTTAAGAAGATATTAACGATGTGTCATAGAGGAAAGGAACGATATGAAATGATTTAGTCAACGAGGGTTATTAGTTATTTTGGGTAGAATTACATATTTTTAAATACTTTATTAATATATTAATAGAATTTAGGTTTAGATCATTAGTAAGATAATTAAAAATGGAGATCATATTATTAGTGATATTTTAATTAGATTTAATATTACTCGCCAATGGAATATATTGATATGAATTTAGGGGGGTTTAATTATTTATTAGGGTTGTTATGAAATAAGAATTTTCTTATTTTTTAATGTTTCTTTTTACATTTATTTAAATTAGGAATCTTATTACCATCTTTAAAATTTATTTCAATGGATTTCTTAGAGGGTATAAGATGATAATTAATAATATACAAATAGTATGCACCATTTTTTTAAGCTTCATTGTATGGAGTTGCTTATTTGAGTTATTATGTTTGCTTTATACTTTTTTTATAAAATTAAAAGAATGAACCTTTAGGATGAGCAAGTCTTATGGACATTATTAGATTTACTCAATAATTGGATCTATGAATTAGGATTAAATTATTTAATATATATTATTTTTTATATTTTATGATTGAGGATGGAATTGAATATAAATGCACACTGTTGGAGTTAATTTATTGGAACTAAATAGGATATGAGACATAAATTATTTCTAAAGGACCTATGTTATGAGAGTTAATCATTGGTTTTTTATGATTTCCAGTGATAGTTTCCAAGTATTGCTTAGGTTTAATCAATCGCCCCGATTCAAGTTGTTTTTTTCTTTTTTCTATTTCAATTCCCTCATTGATTTAAGATAATGGTCCTCTTTTTTTAATTAGTTTGGCTTCTTCCATGCAAATGTAGTGTGACGTTCCTCTAAGGAATATTTTGAGGCCCTTTCTCTTCGTAATTCAATGATGTGCTCTTTTATTCTCATGTTAAGAGATGTGCATGTTTCACCTATATATTGTTTACCACATGGACAAGGTATAATATAAATAAATTTTGATGGTTAGGGTTTATAGAGTCTTTAAGAGAGTTAAATAATTGTATGATGGTGTTAGGGAGAGTGAAAGCTACATTAATATTATGTTTCTTAAGAAATTTTGTAATTTTGTTGGTTGTACCTTTTATATAAAGAAGAGAGATTTTAGAAGTGATTGAAGATTTTTGTTTTTTATCTTTGTTATTATTTTTATTCTTGCTTAGGGATTGGAACATGGCTTTACTAATGGTGTCCTTATTGTAAACATTTAGTTCAAATACTTTGTGAAGATGGTTAAGTTTAAATTTTTTATGGTCTCGGTCATATATTCGAGTAGCCCTAGTGGTTAAGGTTCTTATGATTCCAATTTTCTATTTAGGGTGGTGATGGGAATTTGCATGAAAATATCTCTTGATGTGAGATTTCTTTCTAAAGACTTGGAAACCAAGTTTTCCTTCTTTTTAATTAAAAGGATATCCTGAAAGGGAAGTTGATTGTCAGCTTCGATTTTGATAGTAAAGCCAATAATAAAGCCATACAACAATCGCTAAGCAAGAATAACGCCATTAGTAAATCCTTTGGTGATGTCAAGTTCTACGTACATCCATCCATAAGTGTAGACTCCACACTGGCCTCACGAGGGATCTGTGGAAAAAAAACGAACCAAGGTGTTTCCAATACCCTTAAATATTGAAATTTTTTATAGATGGGCAGACAAATTCGAGAGCTAGACCCAAATGGGTAGCTTTGTGATCACAACTATGTAGGGGTCGAATTCTGGGAACTAAAGGGTTAAGAAGAGTCCAACATTTCCCAAAAACCAGTGGCCCTTTGGAATTACATTTTGATAATCTACGTTGTTGAAAAAGATGATGATGTAGAAACCCTTGGAACAGAAGAGGACCCTACAATCCTTGGTCCAAGTTGAATGGATCCATTGGTAAAGGTTTATTGCCTGTGGCCACAACCAATTGAGACAACAAATGAGGCCATTTGTTGCCAAGAACTTGTAAATTTCCTCCATATTTGGATGAGTGAGTTCGACTGAAGGGACATCCTCAACTTTGTCCACTATAAAATAATTTGGAGCAACGTGGGCATGAGGTGACTTTCTTGAGGACAAGAGATATTCTTGAGGCAACATTACACTTTGGGGAACCTAGTTTCGGACCACATATTTTTAAGAGAAGGTTTGGGAAGAGGAATACTTTTGCAAAGCTCCTTCCACACACTCGAAGTGCCAAGAAAATTGTAACATCCCTCCATATATTATAAACAGAGATAGGAGAGAGATCTTCCATTTTCTTACCTTCGAAAAGAGGTTGTTGCAATCTAGAGGGTATCCATGTTTCACATTCCAGCAATAGTTTGAGGTCCTTCACTAGATCCCTAGATCTCACCCAAAAATGCCTTAAATGCCAAGAGATGGATATGATTCAGATGTGAAAGAGGCTTAGAATATCTAACCTATTGAAAGACTCCTTCCTAGCCCAAAACACATACCTTTCCATGGTGCCCTTACCTTGTCTAGCCTGAACACTATACTTTTCTATGGCACCTTCGTTGTGGATGACCATCGTGGTAATCTTGGCTTGAGTGATGTGGACTCAATTCTTTTCCAGAGTACATCTACCCTGCTTAGATTGAATATTATAATTCTCAGAAACTCTCAAACCCTTCCAACCCACCATTGCTACAATGCTTAACTCAGATTTTTCCACTAACTTCATACAACTCTCAAACCCTTCCAACTCATCATTGCTACAATGCTTAACTCACATAGTTTTCCGCTAACTTCATTCCTTGTATCTCTGAAGTAAATCTAGTTCTCAATCTAGCTATAGACATAAACTATATAGTAAAGAATGACCCTTTAGGATGAGCAAGTCTTATGGACATTATTAGATTTACTTAATAATTGGATCTATGAATTAGGATTAAATTATTTAATATATATTATTTTTTATATTTTATGATTGAGGATGGAATTGAATATAAATGCACACTGTTGGAGTTAATTTATTGGAACTAAATAGGATATGAGACATAAATTATTTCCAAAGGACCTATGTTATGAGAGCTAATCATTGGTTTTTTATGATTTCCAGTGATAGTTTCCAAGTATTGCTTAGTTTTAATCAATTGCCCCAATTCAAGTTGTTTTTTTCTTTTTTCTATTTCAATTCCCTCATTGATTTAAGATAATGGTCCTCTTTTTAATTAGTTTGGCTTCTTCCATGCAAATGTAGTGTGATGTTCCTCTAAGGAATATTTTGAGGCCCTTTCTCTTCGTAATTCAACGGTGTGCTCTTTGATTCTCATGTTAAGAGATCTGCATGTTTCACCTATATATTGTTTACCACATGGACAAGGTATAATATAAATAAATTTTGATGGTTAGGGTTTATAGAGTCTTTAAGAGAGTTAAATAATTGTATGATGGTGTTATAATTGTATGATGGTGTTAGGGGGAGTGAAAGCTACATTAATATTATGTTTCTTAAGAAATTTTGTAATTTTGTTGGTTGTACCTTTTATATAAGGAAGAGAGATTTTAGAAGTGATTGAAGATTTTTGTTTTTTATCTTTGTTATTATTTTTATTCTTGCTTAGGGATTGGAACACGGCTTTACTAATGGTGTCCTTATTGTAAACATTTAGTTCAAATACTTTGTGAAGATGGTTAAGTTTAAATTTTTTATGGTCTGGGTCAGATATTCGAGTAGCCCTAGTGGTTAAGGTTCTTATGATTCCAATTTTCTATTTAGGGTGGTGATGGGAATTTGCATGAAAATATCTCCCGATGTGAGATTTCTTTCTAAAGACTTGGAAACCAATTTTTCCTTATTTTTAATTAAAAGGATATCGTGAAAGGGAAGTTGATTGTCAACTTCGATTTCGATAGTAAAGCCAATAATAAAGCCATACAACAATCCCTAAGCAAAAATAACACCATTAGTAAATCCTTTGGTGATGTCAAGTTCTACGTAATCCATCCATAAGTGTGGACTCCACACTGCCTCACGAGGGATCTGTGGAAAAAAAACGAACGAAGGTGTTTCCAATACCCTTAAATATTGAAATTTTTTATAGATGGGCCGACAAATTTGAGAGCTAGACCCAAATTGGTAGCTTTGTGATCACAACTATGTAGGGGTCAAAATCTGGGAACTAAGGGGTTAAGAAGAGTCCAACATTTCCCAATAACCAGTGCCCCTTGGGAATTACATTTTGATAATCTGCGTTGTTGAAAAAAATGATGATGATGAAACCCTTGGAACAAAAGAGGACCCTACAGTCCTTGGTCCAAGTTGAATGGATCCATTTGTAAAGGTTAATTGTCTGTGGCCACAACCCATTGAGACAACAAATGAGGTCATTTGTTGCCAAGAACTTGTAAATTTCCTCCATATTTGGATGAGTGAGTTTGACTGAAGGGACATCCTCAACTTTGTCCACTATAAAATAATTTGGAGCAACGTGGGAATGAGGTGACTTGCTTGAGGACAAGAGATATTCTTGAGGCAACATTGCACTTTGGGGAACCTAGTTTCGGACCACATCTTTTTAAGAGAAGGTTTGGGAAGAGGAATACTTTTGCAAAGCTCCCCCACATAGTCGAAGTGCCAAGAAAATTGTAACATCCCTGCATATATTATAAACATAGATAGGAGAGAGATCTTCCATTTTCTTACCTTCGAAAAGAGGCTATTGCTATCCAAAGGGTATCCATGTTTCCCATTCCAGCAATAGTTTGAGGTCCTTCACTAGATCCCTAGATCTCACCCAAAAAAGCCTTAAATGCCAAGAGATGGATATGATTGAGATTTGAAAGAGGCTTAGAATATCTAACCTATTGACAGACTCCTTCCTAGCCCGAACCACATACCTTTCCATGGCACCCTTACCTTGTCTAGCCTGAACACTATACTTTTCTATGGCACCTTCTTTGTGGACGACCATCATGGTAACCTTGGCTTGAGAGACGTGGACTCAATTCTTTTCTAGAGTACATCTACGCTGCTGAGATTGAATATTATAATTCTCAAAAACTCTCAAACCCTTTCAACCCACCATTGCTACAATGCTTAACTCACAAATTTTTCCACTAACTTCATACAACTCTAAAACCCTTCCAACTCATCGTTGCTACAATGCTTAACTCACATAGTTTTCCGCCAACTTCATTCCTTGTATCTCTGAAGTAAATCTATTTCTCAATCTAGCTATAGACATAAACTATATAGTAACTCTTGATATAGTGTCAAAATATTATTATGTTATAATATTAGTATAATAATATGGACAAAAACTTGCTATGGTGATATAAATTTGGTTTCTATAGTGACACGTGTACCAATGGTCACATGAATGTATCATCTCTATTAGTTAATATGAAATTGTCATCTATATTACGAAAAACGAAAAAAATTAACATAAAGAACAAAGTCACCCTTCTAATAAAAGTTGAGCGATTAAAAAGATTTCTGGTGTTTGAGATATTTAAATGGTTCAAAATGAATAACTTATCAAAAACCTATATTAATTGCCGAATTGAAAATATTGACAGGTGGAAAATCTTGCCTCCTATGACACAAAGCCCCCATAGTTCTGCAAGTGGACACAATAGGGATTTCTTGCTTATGGGTTTAAGAAGCGCGAGAGTTTTTTTATGAGGAGACGGGCACTTGGCACACGCTAGAAAAAATGTGGATTGCATGGAGGCCTCTTAAGGATTGTGATGTTGTTTGTACATGTGGAAATTTGTACATGAAGAGGTATGATGCCCAGAAAAACATTTCGACATTTGTAGTAAATGGTTTCCCTTCAAACACATGCTTTAGCTATTTTGCTTTAAAGATCAAACTGATTTCTTTACATGTTGAAATGGGGACATTACGACTGGTTATCGAAAGTGTATTATTTGATATTTAATGTGACATTCTATATTATAAGGTCATTTTAGTGAGCGTTGGCTGACATTTGTATTTAAATAGTTATATTTTCAGAAAATTTATTTTTCATCACTTCAAATAATGTTTGAAGCAGACATTTTTATTATCTTCGTAGGGATTATAGTTATATGTGCAGAAAAATTATTTTTCATCACTTCAAATAATATTTGAAGCAGGCATTTTATTATCTTGGTAGGGATTTTACATGAGATTTTATTTTAATATACATTCTTTATTTACTGGCCAAGTTATTATTTTAAAAAAATAAATATGAATTATATAATGATCAATGTGGGTTTCTTTATTTTATTATGAACTATAAATGACTAATATAAAAATTGTTGGTTAGGGTATAGATAGATTAAGAGGTCTATTTTTAAAAGAGATATGCATTAGCTTTTCCTTTCAAGAATTCATTTCCTAAATTCTCTTTGTTTTCTTTATCAATGTCTTATTCATGTTTTATGTAACTCCATTTATCGAGGTGTGAACGGATTCCTTACAGTACTACACTCTAAAAAATCCTTTGAGTTCATTCCCACAAAATTATCCACCATTATCTATTATCAATGCCTTAATTTTCTTCTTTGTCTCGTTTCCATGAGAGGCTCAAAACTTTCTGAATTTGTAAAATAATTTAGATTCTTCCTAAGGAAATAAATATGTATTTCTTTAGGAGTCATCAATAAATGAGACATAGTACATATATTTAGCCAATGATGGAATTGACATAGATCCAAACACACCACTCTTCATCAACTATAGTATGCCATCGAACCTCACAAAACTAGATGAGAATCTCAATTTATTTTGCTTCTGATATAAACAAATTTCATAGAAATCAAAATCTAGAGAGGAATTAGAGATAACTTCTTTTATAGAATTACTATGTTGTACCCGAGATCTCTTCTCCATAAGATGTCCCAATTTTTTATGCCATGTCATAGTATTTTCTGTAGAGATTGAAGGAGTGTTTCCTTCTTACTTTCCAATCATTGACAATTCTTCCTAAAAGCTTATATAGGATCCCAATCTAAACTTCTCTTATAAATACCATTGGTTTCCAAACCATCCTATACGTATCCTTTTCAAACACTTTTTTTTACACATGTATCACTCATCTTGCTTACAAAAATCAAACTTTTGGCCAATATTGGGATGTATTGAACAGTAAGGAGTATTATAATACTTCCACCCATCATATTCAACTTAACATTTCCTTATCGTATTATTTTTATTAGTGGTTAATCTCTTAGGAAAATATAACTACTATCATATCTCTCATACTCACTATTGTGTGTTTTGTTTCTCTATCATTCTATCCTAGGGACCACTAGACAAATGTGTGTGAAATCAAAAGTGTAAAGGGTTTCCAAAGAAATTCCCAATCATGTCGCCCATAACATATAATATAAGAAGAAGAAGGGAGGTCACACCTTTAAAATGAAGAGACAATAGTTGATTGATGCAACCAACCTTGGGGACACCAAATCTCCTACTCTCCAAGCTCCAGGCCAAGATCTTGCACGTACAAAACCAATAAACACCACCTAAATACCTTCCTTCAAGATTATGTGAGCATGATAATTCTTGATTATTCACATATCAACAACATGTAAATAACATGACTGGCCTGTAAATAACATAGATACATAAAACATAAAGTAAAGAAAATCAATTTTGGTTTATATTAAAATAGCATACATGAATGATATACCTCAATGGCACATGATGAACCTCTCCTTCAGCGTATCGACCTAGTTTCCTCTAGCCTCTCAAAGTTATGGAGTTCTTTGACTATAATATGGACACTAGTTATGAAACTCTAATTGGATCTAAGTAGATCTAAATGGGTATATTCAGTTCTCAATGGATGTGAAATGGATCTAGCCTCTTTCCTCTTGATAGGGTCAAGTTATATAGGTTTAGTCTATGTTTTGGGGAAATGTATCTAGCCATTTAAAGGCTTGAGAATTTAGAAAACTTCTACAATAAAGGACCCGTAGCCAACTCATATATAAGTAGGTCAAGTTGATCTCCTTGGGAATGAAAAACTTTAGAAACTTTTTCTCAATTATGAAATATGGATTGTCTCAAAATTATGAATTTGTGACAATAATTGTGAGAAATTACTTAATTATGTAATTTTGTCCTTTTAACATGGAATAACTCTCTTGTAAGACCCACATAAGTAAAAGAAAAGGTGAAAATGGATGCATTATGGCAAGAAACTAAGTTAAGTTGAACTTAGGTTTCTCTCACTTTACTGGTGTGACAAATATGGTGTGACAAATAGGGTTATAATAGATGTCCCCTAGTGCATGAGATCAAAAGAGAAACTGATGGTAAAAATGAATTATAAAAATATAGAGCTAAAAAAGGGAGGAAGGAGTGAGGAGTTCAAAGCTAAGTGAGAGTTAACAACATTCCTAAGTCATAAAAAGAAATTGAACATGGCATCAAACTATACATTGTGGATCCATGACATAAAATGCTAGGATATGGCCATGAATAATACAAAATAGATCCATGTGACAAATAAAAAATATCATAGTCACAAACAAATATAATATGGATTTATTTCATAGTATATATTAATAGAACTATGGAAACATAATAGATGAGGTGCCTAAGAGTCATTAAGGTACATAAATGATACATAACTCCAATGTAACCTAGGAAGGGTGTCATTTAAGAGTGACATGTCCCTAATCTAGTGCCTTCTACAAAATCTTGATGGTATGAATCTACAACATAAAAATAGAAGTGTCGATGTTGAGCATAGTAGAAATTGTCATATTTATTAGTTAATAAGTGGTATCATTAACAGATATGAGTGGAACCACCAATCACGAAATTGGACCTCAAGGTATGTAGCACAATACATTAAGTGTGGAAAATTCAAATAGTATTGAAAACTTACAGAATTGACCAATTATGAGTAAATAAGGTAAAAACACTATCGGTCATGAGGAAGCCTTCCACTAAGGTGTGCAAGCTTCAAGATACCATTGGTTCTTAGATCAAGCTCCTAGATAATTGGTTGAAGTTAATATTATAATATTTGTAGAACAAGGACATTAATGTATCCCCCATCAATTGACACTAAACAAACCAAGAGACAATGTGAATGGATGAAGTCATGAAGAGAAAAAATACAACTGACATAGGGATGACCAAGACAAAAAGGTCAACAAGAACTAAATTTGATGGCTCATTCAAACTGAAGCTTCCCTTGAACACATGATCATTAATGGCATGACAAAAAATGACTTGGTAGAATTGACTCATGAGGACCATGTGATATCATGCAAAAACATAGCAGGCATTTAAGCACACTCCATGCTGACTAGAAGAGTAACCAACCAAAGGTGTAGACGGTCTCATATGAAGGATACAAATCTTATGCAAGTTAAAATTCAATTGTAAGGACATGCCTCAAACATGTTCCATATTCAAGGGTGATATGACTAATCCTACCACTTTGATTAATAACTTAAGTAAATAATTCCCTTCCCTTTTTTACTTTTTATTCTCCTTCATAGTTAATAAACATGGAAGAGAAGACAAGTAAGCTCAATAGTTCATTTTTCATTTAGTTTTATTGAGATGTAACAAGAGATAAAAGTATACTCAGTGCCTTTCAATGTTTAATGTGAATATGAAGAACACAAAGGAAGCTTGTCATGGTAGAATGAGTGGTATAGAGGGTAGAAACTAGTTTCTAGCTGACATAACTACCCTAAGCAAAAGGAGGAAAAGAGGCTAGAAAATAAGACCACTCATCACAATGGCCCTTACACAAAAGATAAGAACACCAGGCAAAAGGAAGCAGAAGGCCATGAAAAATTAACAAAAATCATAAGCTATAAAAATGTGGAATCCTCTTCGAGTAAGGCTAGAAGCTAATGAAGAAGATAAAATAAGGCTTAGATTCTAAGTCATGATAGGTAAAAAGGAGGGTTTCCAAGAATGGATATGTTGCATGGACACCAACATGAAGCAATGGTGTTAATATAGGGTATCCATGTATAGGTAAGCTCTACCACCAAGTTACAATGTGCATAAAAGAGATAGGTTAATATCGCAACTTGGCGGGGTCGAACCTAAGGCATAATTACGATAATAATGATGACAAATAATATAATGGAGATGAAATGAGAGAACTAACCATATATTTTCAGTTCAAGAGAAACACACCTAAGGTCTGGTATCTGCCGCAATAATGATTCCACCCAATCCTGTAAAAACCTTCAAAAAAGACTAGACCCATGGTCGAATCACATAATGAAAGAAAAAAAACATGGATTAGTATATATATATATATATATATAAACATGTATATATATATATATATATATATTAATTAATAATCATATTTTTGCGTATATGAGGTAGAAATAGTGCGTGCGTCACATGAAAAAACATTGAAAAAGAGATAAAAACATCTCACACATTCTTATGTACAATATGTACATGCATAACACAATATAATAGGTCACATCAAGTTGTGCCTAGTATTGGGCAAAAGTCAAGGATTCCCATACATGGACGGATGGACTGTTATGGGTACCATATGGCGCACCAGGATGGTGTCATCCATAGAAAGTTGAACTTCATGATTCGTAAAGGTTGAAGATACCAGGGAAAACCTATAACCATTACGTTATTAGGAACGCGTTGAGGACATAAAAAGTGAGTGGTCTAATGAGATGATGGGTAAAATACATATAGTGGGTATAATACAATATTTGACAAGTATATTGAGTTGGATAATGCAATAGTAAATTTAGTATCCGAAACCAAATATTTCACTTGGTCTAAGGGTGACACTTTTAGGGATGAATGAGAAAGTGTCCTTGGGTCGATTCAAGTTTTACATTGCCAATATCTACCCTTTCTGAATTAGGGATATTAGAGGCATATAGAGGATAATCTACCTAAGATTATCAATAGGATCCATGACATCTAAGATGAAATGCTAGGGAGGAGACTTCTCATCGAGGGAGTCATGTGGAAGAGGCAGAGTGATGACCTATGTGGAGAAAGTATCATGGTTATATT
The DNA here is from genome assembly GCA_000404065.3 of Pinus taeda. Taxonomy (NCBI): domain Eukaryota; kingdom Viridiplantae; phylum Streptophyta; class Pinopsida; order Pinales; family Pinaceae; genus Pinus; species Pinus taeda. The sequence continues at coordinate 67,668 of APFE031754577.1, forward strand.
CCATATTCGGATGGAGTTTTTTATTAGTATCAGGAGGTAATGTTAGGACTACTAAAGTGGAAATATATTTTTCTAAATTTGTTGTATCCTCAGCATACCAATCTACATTTGATGGAGAAAGCACCACCGAAGGGTTAGTATACAGATGGGGTCCACAGGTGTTAGAAGCGATCACGTGCATAAGATCAACTGAAGAAGAAGGACTTCCAAATGAGATTAAAGGAACAACACGAAGAAGAGAAAATATTTTAAAAAACCTCGCAACAAAACTCTCATAAGTTGTGGGGTTACCTCCAATGATTGGCACGGGATTGCCCATACTGGTAGACTTGGTCGATGTTATGTAGTAATCAAACTTATATATCATGACAATATTAACTTCATGAGGAAAGAAAAGCACATGAAGCATCGAAGAACCAACTATGAGCATGGAGTAGATTATAAAATAAGGGAGCATCAACAACTTCAACATTGAAATATGCAGTTTTCCCCCTAAATCAATGGAAAATGAAGGAAGAACGTCATAAAGCACAAATTAATGTCCATCAAGGGTTTGTAAGGTTGTACTTGACTTCACATGTGTCAAATAACTAGTAGCCTTCGAGCATGACGCTAACATAATATGGGTAGAAGACCCTTCATCAACTAGAATGTGGTATATATACTTAAATATATTCCCTATGGTGTGGAACAAAACTCGATGAGAGAGTCTAAAATGAGGGGAATCAATGTCAAATGTGCTTAAACTAGACTCTTAGAATTGACATCTTTAAAATTTTTGTAGAACTTATATTAAAACTAATCAAAACCAAGTTTGAAAGTTGAGGTGTTATGATACACTTAGTCTAAGAAATAGACAAATCACCCTTTTTTGCCATCATTTTTGGTTATTTTTGTGCAATATCCATTAGATATTTTAATAATCATATGTATTAAGTTGTTTAATATGTAAACTTCTAGTCTATTAGGGGATTTTTAGGGTATTGAATCCACATATACATTCAAAATTACATTTTAAGCAACTAAAAATCGGAATCTCAGAGTCTAAGAAAAACAATTATTTTGTCTATTAGTTAGGCTACTATGTTACAATATGTTTATAAAATTTAAAATTAAAAACATATTGTTGTATTTTTGTATTGGATAAATCAATTTAATGATTTTTTAATCTTCCTATTCTCAAATTTCCTTTAAAGTTTGGAAAAATTCATTAAGCTTATCCTGTACACTATATTAAAGTTGGATTATGATGGAATCATTATATAATATTCACACACACACGCGCGCGCACACGAAAACACACACACGCAAGTGCGCGCGCGTGAACACACACACACACGATTAATATTCACACACACACGCGCGCGCGCACGCAAACACACACACACACACACGATTAAATTTTGCTCAGTGTTAATTTATAATTAAAAAATTTATGTTAAATTTATTAAATGTTGATTTTAAATAATTATCGACATTAGTTTTACTATAAAATAAAATTGAGAAAAATAATAATCTAAATATAATTAACTTATCCAAATAAAATGTGTTTCAAAATTACAATATCTAAATTATGCAACAAATAATTAATTGAAAGACTCATTTTATTAAAGTGATACATAAAATTTGTAAGACTTTCCTCATTAATAACATAAATTTATAGATGAGTGCAAAATCTACATATTGGATTATAACTTGATAAAATCACATAATCAATATTGTATTTCGTTCTAGAGAAAATTTTCGTAATGGAAAAAACTTTTCCCTGTTGATGTTGACCTTATTTTATATAGCTATCTTCTATGAGCTTGAAAAAAAGTCTACTTTTTATTATTGATCTTATCATTGAGATAGTTATTTCTTAATAGTTTTGATTACTTGTCGCAACTTAAGAGTGGAGATTTCTACACTTATTCATATTGCTAGAATTTTTAGAAGCTAACCTTGTTATCCTCTCTATTGAGTTTATACTCATTCCAAATTTGTTGAGGTTGTGCCATGCACCTCTTAGAAAAATTATTTTCTAGGTAGTGTTAACCATGGTATCCTCCATATTAGGTTTGCACCCATTTCAAAGATGTTGAGATTGTTTCATGCATGTTTTGCTTCCTTATATCTCTTTCATTGTTGTGAAAGGTGCTTGCTTAATGGTGTTGAATTTTCTAGTCTCCATATTGAGTTTATACCATTGTAAAGTTGTTGACATTGTGTTGACATAAGTTTCTTAGAAATTTTTCTTAGTGATGTTGAGCTTGCTATCCTCCAAATTGAGTTTCGCCCATTGCAAAGTTATTGAAATGGTGCCATGTATGTGTTTCTTATTCATTTTGATTTCAATGATTAAAAAAGGCACTTGCTTGGTGGTGTTGACATTGCTATCTTCCATATTGAGTTAAAACCAATTCCAAAGTTATTGTGATTGTGTCATACATGTCTTTCTTACTTGTGACAATTTCGTTACTAGAAAAGTTGTTTGCTTGGTGGTGTTGATTGAGAAATCATCTATATTGAATTTGAATTTATTCCAATGTTCTTGATGATAATGTAGGTCCTTTCATTATCAACAAATGCATTGACCTTAATATTCTCCATATTTAGGTTGCACATATTCTAGTGTTCTTGAAAGTGACATAGGTTTATTTCATTGTCGAAAAAGATGTTTGCTTGGTGATGTTGACCTTGTCATCCTCCATTTTGAGTTTGTGCCCAATCCAATGTTCTTGATAATAATGTACGTCGATTTCATTGCTCAAAATTATAGTTTCTTGGTGGTGCTGAACTTGCTAGCCTTCATATTAAGTTCCAGACATTCCAAGCATCCATATTCAATTGCACACATTCCAATTTTCTTGAGAATAACTTGAAGACATGTTTGATTGGTAGTGTTGACCTTTCCATCTCCCATATTCAGTTTGCACACTTTCCAATGTTCTTGAGAATAATAAACATTGATTTTATTTCCTGAAAAAGTGCTTGTCGTGTTGACCTTGATATACCCCATAGTGAATTTGTAGAAGTTCCAATATTCTTGAGAATAATACACCATTACATAAGACTACATAAACCACATGTTGTACTATATACATCATGTTGATAGGTTATTAATATTAACCTTGCTATCCTCCAAGTATAATTTTTGTCTAATTCAAAATTACTGAGATTATGTCACTGATATTTTAAAATTAATCATTACAATATGAAATTAAACAATATCAACTCTGAAGTGATTATATCATCCAAAATATATTTATGTAATAAATTTAGGTGATAAAGTAGTTTGTAAAAAAATATCTAATTTTTATAATAATATTTTTTTTAACAGAATAAGTTATATATTGAATTAGATAATGAGAAAATGCCTATGTTTTATAGATTTTTACCACAGTAAACTTGATTATAAATATATTTATAAAAACTCACCAATATAGTTACTGGTTTTCCTACATAGTTATTATTTATAGTGACTCCTACTCTAAACAGTTGTTGATTGTTCAACAACCAATTACTCGCTCACTAGTGCGTTGTTCCCATCATAATTTTATTTATTGTTGGAGGTTTCTTGAATCCTACCCACCACACAAGTAACCAATCACAAAAGGAACCAATTGATTATTTCTTCACCATGCCATTAGGGGTTCCCTTGAACAAATTGTCAAACACTACACGAAAGTTGTAAGCCAATTAGTCCTTTTTTATTAGTTCTTGAACAAATTGTCAAACACTACATGAAAGTTGTAAGCCGATTGGTCCTTTTTGATTAGTTAAGGGGCTTATGTGATTACGTGATCACTGATATTAACTATTTTTCCCTCTAATTGTTTTTGTTAAAATAGTAATTCTTATTTATCATTCGATGCTCAAAGATGTCATATATTTCTTCATGTTTTTTTTTTAAGACCTCGCCTAAGAGGATATTCATGTACCAGTGTAAATGATCTAAAATGGAAACTTGAAGGTGATGGGAAAGTTTGCAAGTAAAATTTTATGTCTTTTAGGCAATGGATCAATTTGAAAAAGAACATAAAATAATGGTTTTAAAACTCAGTTAACAACATAAAAATAGAATAAAATATACCATATAAAAAAGCACAGGACAACAAAATGATAAAGGTTCTCCTAGGCTAGATCTCTTGGTCTAGCTTCCAATGTTGGGCCTCTTTCATTAAGTGCTTCAAATTGATGTTTACATGGATTTACAATGCTCAGAATGTAAAATTAATGTCTCGAATGGCTCCGAAATAGTGAGTTAGGCTCAATTTGGCCAAAAATAGAAGAATTTATGCTTTAAAGAAGTTTTCTTGCTAACTACTCTACAAAATTCCCTCTAACCCCTTAACTCCAAAAATCATGGCCATATGGGCCACATAGGGCCAAGGGTTGGGCCTTAATTCCCACCCCTGATGGTTAAGCCCCTAAACGTGAGGTTGTGGTCACTTGGGTGCCACGGATCTAAGGGTTGGGCTTAACTGCCCGCCATCCCTGGCAAACCCTATTAACTTTGGCACATGGTCATATATGGTGTCATGTGACCCTGGGGCTGGTCCCCGTGCTGGAGCACCTCTTACCTAGCACCTTGGACCTGGAGTTGTGGTCCTATGGGCGTGCATGGAACCAAGGCTTAGGTCCTATCCCTAGCCCCTCCTTATAAGAATTTAAACCTTACCGTTGTGGTAATGTGGTCAACATATGACCCTGGGGCTGGGCCCCTCCTTGCACCTATCACCAAGCTCTGCCCTTCCTTCTAGTTATATGTTATATGTTTATACCATGGGTTGGGGTTGAGCCCCGAGCCCTTGGTCACTTTGATCGTGGTCTTGTGCGTTGTGTAGTAACTAGGGGCCAGGTGGTTAGTCCCGACTCCTTCTCAAAACATGATTTTGCTGAAACTTCAAACACCATTTCCCTGTTATGTATGAAAAGAATCACCTAATGGACTATTGGTAATTCACTTGAATTGTGTACATGAGGTCACATGTTCGAATCATGTGGATTTGGCCCTTAACCAAATTTTGCGCAACCCCATGATGTCGCATGGTAGCACGTGATTGGGCCATGAAAATCCACCATAACCAATCAAAACTTTCCAAATTGAACCAATAAAATGAGGCCACCTAGCAGCTTGCCATTGGCCCAAGGTATAGCCAGCCTGTCTAGTCAACTTGCTGAATCATCGAATGGACTTCCTAGTCACTTGTCCTGCACCCAACTTGCAAAAATTTTACCTGTTTCAGAAAACGATCAGAACGTGATATCATGAGCATACAATACCAGTTTTGGACCATTCAAGTTTAATTGGATTCATGTTGGAAACCTCCGCGCTTTGGCATTGGTTTCAAGCACTTTTGAAAACTTTGAATTTTGAACACTTCACTGATCCCCTAGATCACTCCTCCCAACTGGAAGCTTTTGGACCTCCAATTAACTATTTTCAGTCAACAAACAGATGAGGATATAGTTCCCTCACGCTTCTAATATCAACCCATTTTTTTTTGTTTAGATTTATACCTTTGAGCCCCATATGAAGGTACTTCATGTTCCCTCTTCTTGAAGTTCTTGTTTTTCTATTAAGGATAGGATCTTGCTGCAATTCTTCAAGATATTCAGCAGTGAAAACTTATATTGAAAGAATCTAAAACATTCTCTCCTTAATCTTCAACAAAGGAAGGCCCATCCCATTTCAATTTCTCTTCACCTTGAAGCTTTTCTTTGTTGATGCAACACCTTACTTCATCTCCAACCTGAAAACTATGGTCAACATGATGGTTATCATGTCCAACATTGTACTTGGCTTAACTCTTCACCAAATTTGACTGGCATTGCCATGCACCATCCTTATTCAATGCCACAACATTAGGATACCCACAAGAAGATATACTAGAACTAATGTCCCCTTTTTCAAGTAGCTCTTGCATCTGTTTCTTGATCCCTGCATTCCCTAACATTGGCATATTGTTCATAGCAATGTTCAAAATTGATGCATCCTACTACAATTGAATTTCATGTTGCTTTCCTCTTTTAGAAGGCAATGTCTTAGACTATTGAAGCATGTTATCGCACGTGTTAAAAACCTCAACTAAATCATGTTTTAGTTTTACATCACATCCTTGGAAAACATCATATTCCTCAACATCTTTATCTTTAATCATTAATAATGCAAAATTCTCACTAGAATTTACAAACCTCTTAATTTGTCCAGCATTCACATGAGACAAATTCAACTTCTTGTGGTGTTCTCTAACAATGTACTCAATCCCCATTTTTAAACCAATGATACTTGTTCTCATGGTGATGAAAGATGGCTTGTCTATCATATATATATGGGATTCCCAAAACAATTCTGCATATGTCAAGTGGTACCACATCAAGTTATACCTCATAAGTAGAATTTGCAGTGATGGTGAATTTTAGTATGCATTTAATTGTCACTTGAAATTTGGCATTATCACATACCCAACCCAAAGGATAAGGTTTAGGATGAGGAATGGTTTCCAAATTTAGTTTCTTGACAATTTCTTCTGGAATAAGGTTTTCTTTTAATCCACTATCAAACAAAATATCTACTTTGTTATGTTTTGTGATGAATCTAATATGGAAAATATGTATTCTTTCTCTTTCATTTTTAGTTTAATGGGGTTTATATAAGAACTAGTTCTTGCAATATAATCCTTACCTTTCAATCCCATGGCTATGATTTTTGTTTCATCTTTAGGATTAGATACTAGGTCTTGTTGTGTAGTTGAAACATTCTTTTCTTTCTCCTTGCTGTTAAACTTTTTGGGTGTCATCTGAGGATGAAGTTTCCAACAATGGTCTTCATCATGGCCTTATTTTGAGTGTTTACATGTGAGATTTTCTTCCTCCTTCTTGATTGAAGCATTCTTTTTATCCTTTCCTTTGAACTTCCCCTTTCCATTGTCTCTAGAATTAAATGATTTCTCGCTAGTTTCTTTAGAAAAATTCTTCCCTCCTTCTTCTAAATGAGTTGCTTGTACACAAACTTGATCTAGCTTTGTAGGGTTAAACATGAGAATTGTGTGTCTCAAATAACATGAGAATTGAGAATTGTATGTCTTGAGAGGATAAATATATACCCAAAATCAAAGCTCTTTTCCTAAATTCTTGAGTATATCTTTGCACACTTTGACCCTTAGCTTGTCTAAAGTTTTTCCAATCCATTATATATTTTTCATGTATGCTAATGGATTATCTTCTTATTGCAACAAAAAAATAATTCCAAGAGGATAAAACCTTACCACTTTTCTTTATGTCCTATTAAATGTTTTCCTCCCACCAAATGAGTGCTATACTTTCCAACCTTAAAGAAGCAAGATGAATTTTGGTTGCATCATCCTTCATTCTTTGTATGCTACAATATACTTCAATTTGACGAACCCAAATATCTAATTTATTAGCATTTACATCTCCATCATACATAGGCAATTCAAACTTTATGTCAAGATTTAACAAAAGAGTTTTACCATGTTCCTTTGGAGAATTTGGAGGTGTTTGTGAAGGGGTAGAAGTAGAAGAAGATGAGGATGAGAATGGAGGTGAAGGTTGTGGCTTGCAACCATCCCCTCCATTCCATTTTGGAGGTTTTTCTCCAATTACTCCATTCCCTTTTGGAGGTTTTGAGCTCTCTCTTGGAAACCTTGAGTTCCTCTCCTCATAAAGAACTTTCACAATTTATACATTTCAAAGAAAGATTTTCTGAAAGTCCTCTCATCTTTAGACATCCCTTCATGACCTTTTCATTTGCCATGACTGGTGAAGCTTGAGATAGGTGTGTTCTCCTTGAAAAAAATTGATTCCTTGGATCCACAAGCTCTACTTCTCCTCTTTTGAGCTTCAACCTTGTAAGCATTAGAAAACACTTGCAACTAAAATCAAACCTTCAAAATAACTTTGAGTTCTGATATGAAATTGATCTAAAATGAAAACTTGAAGGTGATGGGAAAATTTGCAAGTAAAATTTGTGTCTTTTAGCCAATGGATCACTTTGTAAAAACACATAAAATAATGGTTTTAAAACTTAGTTAACAACATAAAATTAGAGAAAAATCTATCATATACAGAAACATAAGACAACAAAATGATAAAGGAGTTCACCCCTCTCTTGGGCTACATCTCCTAGTCGAGCTTCCAATGTTGGGCCTCTTTCATTAAGTGCTTCAAATTGTGTTTAGATTGATTTAAAATGCTCATAATGTAAAAATAATTCCTCCGATGGCTCCATAAGATTCAAAAGCCCCAAGTTGGGCTCTTGCTGGGCTCAATTAATGAAAAATGAATAAGTTATGCCATCGAGAAGTTTTTTTGCTACTACTCTACAAACTGCACTCTCCTGCTATTTGTTCTATGAATTGTTCCTTTTTGGGAACTGCCAAGCAATATTTTTAGTCAACAATAGTGAGTTTCGTGTCGTTTTGGATGCAATTTATCAAAATTTTTAAATGCCCTCTAACCCCTTAACTCCGAAAATCATGGTCATATGGGTCACAAAGATTCGAGGGCTGGGCCTTAACGCCCGCTCTCGCCGGTTAAGCCCCTAAACAGGGGGTTATAGTCATGTGGGAGCCATGGGTCTAGGGGTTAGGCTTAACTACCCACCCTTTTCAACAGGCTGCATTAACTTTAGTGCATGGTCATATATGGTGGCATGTGACCTTGGGGTTTCCCCCTTTACTGGAGCACCTCCCGCTTGGTGCTTTTGACCTAGAGGTACAGTCCTATGGGCATACATTTAATGAAGGCTTAGGGCCTATCCATATCCCCTCCTTAAAAGTTCTTAAACCTTATTTCTATAGTCATGTGTTCGACATATGACCCTGTGGCTAACCCCTTCCTCGCACTTGCCACCAACCTTCACCCTGCCTCCAATTTTATGGTGTATTTTTAGACCATGGGTTGAGGATAAGCCCCAATCCATTGGTAGCTCTACCCATAGTCTCCTGGGTTAGGTAGTGACGAGGGGCTACGGCTAAAACCCTGGCCCCGTGGGAAGGGGACAGGGCTAAAACCCTAGCTTTTGATTCACCTCATTTTGCACCCTAATTAGGGAATTATCTTAAAACCATGGCCCAGGGGCCACGTGGAAATCTTTGATTGGTCCACGTGGCATCCAATCATTGGGCCATGAAAATCCACCATAACCAATCAAAACTTGCCAAATCAAACCAATCAAATCAAGCCACTTGGCAACCTGCCATTGGACCAAGGTATAGTTAGCTTGTACAGTTAGACTGCTGAGTCATCATACAGACTATCCAATCAACAGTCCTACACACAAACTGCAAAAATTTTACATGTTTGGGAAAATAATCAAAATGTGATATTAGGAGCATATGATATCGATTTTGAGCCGTTATAGTTGGATTGGATTCAGGTTGGCGAGCTCTACAGTTTGGCACTAGTTTCTAGCACTTTTGGAAACTTTGAATTTTGAGCACTTTACTAGTCCCCTGGATCAAAAGAGATGGAATGGAGGTATTGCTTCCTTCTTGCCTTAGTATGACTAGGGTCAAGTACCCATTATGAAACCTCCTCTAGGATTTTTAATTTTGAAAACTATTATTGATCCATAGCAGCATGGTATTAAATATGAAAATTTTCATTGTGGTTTTAAGGGGGGAGCAATAAAATGAAAAGTATCAGTAGCTTCTTGTGCCTACTATTGGGATCAACTGCGACCTTGGGGACTATGGCCTCTGCACCCTTGCTCGCTTCTCATACGCTGGCAAGGAAATTTACTCGACTAAGAAAGATACATAGGGCCTAGAACAATAAGTATCATGAGTATGAAGAAAAGACCTGTATAGATAGTAAAATCTAAGAAGGACAATGCTTAAGACTAGAACACAGATGCAAACATAGGTTGTTGGTTTTTAAAAGAAAAACACCAAGAAATGCAACCCTTTCAAGAAATCAAGCCAAAGTACTAGCCCTTGGACACCATCCATGCAACCATAATCTACTACTAGCTATAATACCAATGTTACATGGACCAATTAAGTCTCTGTCACAAGGAATAACAAGAAAAACTAAGGAACCTAGAATTACCCTTGACTAAAAGCCAATCCCTAAGCTAGAGTTGTAGTACTAAATATTGTAATGGAGCACACACACCTCTGAATTCCAAGGAATTCTTTCTATCTTGTGATTTCCCTCGTTCATATCACCATCCTTCCTCTATAACTTGCCAATCCATGCTTGTAGCAAGTCACAAGGAAAACGTTTCTACAAGAAGAGGCCCTCACTGAGACTGCCATAGTTCACCACAAATTTGGAAAGAGAAAGAAAACATTATTGTTCCAGGGGGGTCAACACTCATATTTCTAAAGAAGTTCTAGGTCTAGAATGTAATAGTCCATTGATGCCAATAGAACCCTACAAAGATCCCACCAATGACCATCAATGTGGTAGACTTCATATTTAAAATACATATTAGCCTAGACTTGAAAATGAAGCCTTAGTGAAGGATCCTTCTCGCCATAATTAAATGTATTAATATCACTCGCATGTTTAGCATGCAGGGAGATAACCACACCACCCACTTCATTAATGCCATGTTTGATGGTGGGTTGGCTAGGTCACACCCCTAGCTTTTGATTCACCTCATTTTCTACCCCAATTAGGGAATTATCTAAATTGTTTGACAATTTTTTTAGAAAAATATTATTTAAAGTCATTTCCTAGTTACATCATATTTATTTTGGAATAATATTTTCAAAATTATAATTTATTTGTCAATAATTATTAGGTGTATGATAAAGATTTAACCTTCACAAAGTATACTAGAATTTTCATAGTAGTATACACAAATCAAATACTGAGATTTACCTTCAAAGTAATCATTCATTTTTTCCCTTTTAGTTAAATTGATTAATTAAAAATAAAATATGTTATATGAACAAGTTCCATATAAAATGATTAATGATTTTTGGGCATGTTGTATTAATAAGCCTGATATAGACCCATAATATTATTATAAAGCCTATTTACATATTAAGCATTTACAAGGTAAAAGAAAAGGTAAATCACAATAATTAAGAATCTTTTCCATATTATTTTAAATTTATATATTACTCATTTTTACTATTTATTCATAATAATAATAATAATTTAAAATAAAGTTAGCTTTATAATCTTCTATTAAAAATTAAAAAATATAACTTATATTATATATCAATATTGATTACTTATTATAAATTAATTACAATTAGCATTTACCAACGTTTAACTGATATAACTATACCAACAAGATTAATTCATACTCTCATATTATATAACATTTGAAATCTCTATAATTTTTAGAATGATATATAAGCTACATAGTGGTCACGTAGCAACAACTATTCCTTACGGAAATCCATATTGGTCACTCATTTTTTCAATTGAATGGTGGCCGATATTTTTTGCATCCGCTGATGAAAAATTTTGAATATACGTTAATACAATTGGGTATAATTGTATAACAATTTACATCGAATAAAAGTTGATTTATCATCACTCCATTTGAATCAAACAAATTCAAAAAAAATTAATCAAACAAATTCACAGCTATCTTGTTATGAGCAGAGAATAAAATGAGATCAAAACACATTGGATGACCAGAAAGAATACCACAATAATTTATTAAAAAAGTTTTTTTTTCATGATTCTATTGAATCAAACAAATTCAAAACCTTTTAATCAAACAGATTCCCAACTTTCTTGTTATGACAAGAGAATAAAATGTGGTCAAAACAAAGTGGATGACAAGAAAGAATCCTAAAAGCATCTGGGCATGTTGAAACGTCACAAATCCAAAATTGAACTCATACTCAACTTCATTATTATTAAAAACTATGAGAATTTGTTTATCCCAAGGTGTTTTTAACTCCACAACTTAATTCAATACTTAATAATCAACTGAAATGTATATAATGATTCAATATGGAGACAAACAAGTGGATTAAATCTACATGTCAATTGTAGATTAAATTGTTGAGCACAATTTTACATCACAATAAGACACATTATATAATGGAAACTTTCATCTACATATGACAATTTGGCATTTACTTAGCAATTTAATAGGTACATATTTTATCTAGTTGAGGGGATCTAGTATACTGAGTCACACACAATAATTCAATACTACAAGATATATGGTGCAAGATAACATTCGAAAAGAAAAACCACGATTATGCCACTCCCTATAAATATATGGATCTAGTATAAAAAACAACAATAAAATACTACAAGCTATATGGTGTAAGACAACATTCGAAAAGCAAAACCACTGGTACTCCCCTCCCTATCAATATAGATAGGGCCACCTAAGTTGAGCTACATCTTTTTTGTATAACATTCTATCTTTTTAGGCATAAGTTAATTGTAAGGAGGTTTAATGTCATGGTCCTTCTCTAAGGATTTTTTTTCAAATATAGGCTTTAAGCAAGGAGATAGAAACAATGAAGCTGCCAAACAACTGCAATGCTTTTTCTTAGTTTATTTGATGATTATTCTTCCGATTGAATCAAAATGAGGTTTATCTAAATGAAAATGCTGACAGAGAAGGTTTTCTAAAATTTGGCTTCTTCGCATTAGTGAATTAGGGATTTCGATAGCTTAGTTTGGAGAGGGAGCATACTCTCCATTGCATACCATCCCCTTGTTACACATTATTTTGTTGCACTTCCCATCTTGTATCCTGAAGTGTCAAAATGAAGAAAGATGTTTGTGTACTCACCATGAAACATATACATAAATATCCTTGAAGAATAGAATAAAAGTTTTCATGAGAGAATTTTGAAGAGGCTTACTTAAAAACCTAGTTTTTAGGTTCAGCATGTTTTGCACTAATTCTCGTAGGTGTTGATGTCTTGTCACAACATATTGACCTAGTGCTGCCAGCGCAGCTTTTGAGAGGAAATATTGTGTTGAAAATATTCTAGAAGTTTTTCCTAAAGTGTAGGAGACTGCTCTCTTACTAGAAGCCTCGAGAATGGTGAGTTGGATGTTGCTAAATAAGGATATGGTCAAGTTGTCCCATTTTGAGTCCTTGATCATACCTTTAGGGATCTTCCACTTAAGATGAGGACCTCCTTCCCTATTCTTTTGGATCCCTAACTCCCTCTCCTTCCCTATAAATGAAATCCCCTCTATCCCCAATAGGTTGATCATTTCTTGGTTGCATTCCTATGTTGAAACTATGCCTAAATGCTACATGTCTTACTAAGGAGAAGGTATGCTTAAATGTCTTTGCTTGGACATGGAAACTCATCAAAAGTAGCCTTTTAACATCAAGGATCATATGGTTGTATGCTTCCCTCATTTTCTATTAATAAATACATCATGTGTTTAGTTTCCATAAGTGTATAAATCATTGTTTATTTAGTATGATATTCCTTGATTTGTAATATAATTTATGTTAGAATGAATTATGTTATTTATGCTCTTGTCCCTTTTGTTTGATATTCCTTACAGGTACTCATCAACAACGACATAAATAGGATTGAAATTTGAAGCAATACGATCGAGGAAGAAATCGACGAGCTCTTAGCATCAGAGTGAGGTAGGTTATATGCCTTACTTTGTAATTTCCAACATGAACTAGGAAAGTTTGCACTTGTTTGTCTAGTTTGTTGCTATATCCTCTTATAGGACTAGAAAGATTGTTTCTGTCTGTGGAAGGGATTTTCTTCACAATAAAATGGTGAATCCACTAGGGATAGATGTAGCCCTTTCAACCCCCTTTGTGGGTTAGGTCTATTTGATCTTTTTAGCCAACCGTTTAGTAGTCAATCATTTAGATTCTGTATGGGCCTGCACTTTGAGTGGTCAATCCTTTAGATTTTTAAGTTTGGACTTCTATTTGAAATTATTTTTATTTTTCCAAGTCTTTCTCATCTAGCACGTGTTTTCCTTGAACACTCATGCTCCCAATGGGGTTTTTCCAATAACAATAGCATTGAATGCCCTTCCAGCACATGTTTTGACTATCATAGTCAAGCCGATCCCTGAAAGTTAAGAAAGTTTAGGGTTTTTTCGGTAGGGTCCAGTGTTCCTTGACCTCTCAGGTATCCTCTTGTTATGTATTCTTTGGATTCATCGTTATTTTGACTGATTGTGACTAATTTTCTTGTTGATTTGGAAAATCCATCTCGTTGTTTTGGAGTAGTGGAAGTGAAGTTTGATTGAGTCATTATGGTTTTAGGTCTATTGGATTTACTTCCTATTGCTTGTTTGTGCCATTGCGACACTAATTTTAGTGCTGAATAAGCATTGTTTCTTCTTTTGGAAATCATAAAGAAACAACATTTGCATTTGTTTTAGCTTTTACTTCAAAATTTATTTTTCGAATTCCATTAGGTTAATTTGTGGTTAAAATTCATTTTTGGTTTATAATTGAGCATAACATCACATTACTTGATTATGAAAGATGAAAAAATTCCATTATCATTCATTCAAAAGGAAATGTAAAAAAAAAAAAATCATGTAGGTGCATTTGAATCGAATTCCATTTTACTTTTGTGAGTGCATTGAAAAGAAAAGTGAAAGATTCATGTAGCTGAATGTTAACGAATAATATCTCATTTTTCTTTGGTTGGGATCATTGAAATAGTGAAGGTGAAAGCTTTAGTTAGGAGAATTTGTTTTTTGCATACTTGATTGTTGCATCAGTGTGTGAACCTCTTCCCTATGTTAGATAGATTTCATTGAATTGGAAACAATCATTTTCCATGCTAGTTGCATCATAGGTGTTCACGTGACACCGATATTTGAGACTTAAAACCGAAACTTAATTAAAGATCAACATAGAATTTACTTCAGTTAATCTAAGAAGAAATTTTCATTAATGAAAAACATTTAGAGGTATAGGCTAGAGACGTGTTCTAGAATTTTTAAACGTAGGAGTTGTTATTGTTTTCCAACATTGTATCCTTGGGGTGAAATCTCATTGCACATACAGAAGTGTATAGGACCATTCTCTAGTACTTTTGGGTATATTGGAGGTGCTCCATGCATGGTAAGTATATGGGAATGCTCTCATCGAATAGTTACGCATTACAAAACACTACTACATACTGAATTCCCATGTACCATCATGTATATTTTGGGAGTCCCCTATTGGTTGCTATCCAGCCATAGGTAACTGAGTCTATCGCCTTTTATACCATGATACACCGAACACATCATTGAGGGATATTATATGGCGTACATTAAGTCTATGGTTGCAATTCATGGTTTCTTGGTAAAACCTCATGCCTAGTTTTACCCCTTTTTCATTTAATTATTTTTTGATAATAGAATTAATCAACCACAAAATCATCAATTACCCATGAAGAAAAAACCTTCTTTCATCCTCAACGTTAATGATTAATTGAAAGATTGGATTTAAGCACAAACCATTGACCAAAAAACATTTCCGATTCATTTTCTGCAAAGACATCGTGGTAGAACCACCAAGAGTTCCAAACCAGACCCTAGATATCTATGGAAATACTAATGCACCTGATTCACCTAGAGTTGTATGTTTCTATGATTTGAGGCTGAATCCCATGAAGACATGGAGTTGAACTCGGTATTCTCCTAAGAGTTCAACCCCTTGCTTCCTGACCACTTCTAGAGTTGGTAAGCTCATCCCAAGACTCTCCTCGAGCTAGTCCTCAACCTATTTCGAATTTCTTTCTTTTTCCTCCTAATCTACTCTTTGAATTAGATTATTTTGTTTATTTATCTTCTCCACATCTGTATATTCCTTTTGATACTCCCAATGTACCTCTGAGTCCTCTAAGTCCTTCTCCTAGAGCGACTCAAGTTGCCAATTGAGATTTGTTCCCAATCATGGAAACAGAAGGTGATAACCCACATGTAGGGTCAACACCCCAAGGTATTCTTGTGGAAGCTTCTAGAACTCACATTCCTAGTATGGACATTGATCCTTTGTCACTTCTTCCTCCTAAAGGAATTCCTTATGTTTCCACTCCCTACATGACAAGAGGTCCAAGTCAACCTCCTCCTTATAGTACATCATTCATTTCCTTGGGTTATAACTCTCTCGACGATGCTTTTTCAAATCATTCTAGCACCACTTGACTCTTTTACAATCCCATTTGGTCCTCTTTTGTCACACCTACTACCAACTCATTTGTCCCAAACATGTCGGTAACTACCCAACCTACAATGTCAGTAAGTGAAACACACATTCCTCTTAATATTTCTTCTCCTACTAATGTAGCCACAATAATTGTGGTCCTGAATGTGAGTGGAAAACATACAAATTAACTTGTCCCAATGGCTGGGGAGAAATTTTCTCCACCTTACATGCCTATTACTTCTAGTGGAAGTTATCCACCCCCTCCAAGGGAAATTCAACCCGTTGATGTTTTTTCTAACCTGAGAGGAATGTCGATTCCATTTGTATCAAGTAACATTATAGGGACCCCTTTACAAGGTCACCAAGTCCTTTTGACTAAACCTTCCTACTAGCAGCCTTATACTCCTATAGGCTTTCAACAAATCCAAACTCCTTATCAACAGGGAGGTCCTGAAATGAAGTATGGTCCTCAAATGAAATATCCTTATGGGACTGGTAATCATCCTCTATGGCCAAAAATTCCCATTCAATTGCAGAAGGGACATTATCCATAGCCACATCCATAGGTGTCCTACCTATAGTCACAACCATAGGTGTCCTACCCACAACCACAACCATAGGTATCTTACTAATCCCAACAGGGACTTTACTATAAATCACAACAACAAATTCCTATTCAACCCCAACAACGACCTTACTCACAGCCACAATAATAGATTCCTTACCAATCCCAAAAGGGATCTTACCAACAACCGTTGTCACAGTCGTATTAGATGCAACAACAACCTTACGAAAAATAGTATGGTCAATTTTATTCACAAACTCCATACATCGAATATGGTCACCAAACTCAGTATGGTCAACCTCCACATAGCCAACCCCCATATGATCTACCTCCATATGGTCAACCTCCATATGGTCAACAACCTTATGTAAAAAATCCACCACAATGGGGGAAAGCCCAAACTCGGCAAGGCTAGAATACTCAGTTTGGCACATACCAGAGACCCTATACTCCATACAACCTACAACTGCCATATTTGGAAATAATGGAATTGTCAGATGTGTCAAGGCTAACGAATGACGCAATACTTTACTCAACATTTTGGCCTCCCATACGAACCAAAATTCCTAGTGATTTCCCCAAATTCGAAGGTAAATCTGGAGAAGACCTCGAAGCACACATTATGACTTACCATTTATGGTGTTCCTCTAACTCTTGGGTCGATGATTGTATATGACTACTTGTTTTCCAACACACTCTAGTAGGCACTGCCGCATTTGTATATAGAGATCTCTCGTGGTTATTTTCAAGACCTCAATACTTTAGCCACGGACTTCCTCAAACATTTTTAGTTGCTTGTCCGGTATGAGACTATAACCCACCTCCTAACGTCTTTTCAACAGATGAATTTTACTGATATCTTTGATCATATCCATGAATGGAGGCATAGGTGCCGTCTCATCAAATTTGATATCTTGGATCAAATTTTGACTGAATGGCTCACTAAATCATTTGTCCCCTCTATTGTTAAGGACATAGCCATGGGTGGTTGTGTGACTAAAGAACAAGCTATCACCCGTGCCCAATATTTGGATTTTTTTTATTCACAATCTCGCACATTATATGAACTCTTACTTGGTTCCCAATGACCTTCAACTGGCCATGCCTCTTCTAAACACACAAATTCATAACATATTGATGGAAACATTGGATTTGTGTTTCAGCGATCTATTAATACTTCGGCTACCTCTTCAAAACCTAAATCTACTCCAGTCACTACAACTCCTAACATTTTTGATAATCTAAGAATCCTGGTAAAGCCTTAGAGGTAAACGTTGTTCATTCTACCGCAATAGATATATCCTCGAAAGGAAAGATGAAGGGTAAAGGAAAAGCTAAAAAAATACCCCTAAATAAGGTTGCCAAAAAGCACCAATTGATGACACACCAAGACAAAAGCCTAAATATCATTGCCTTATTTGTGATGAAGATCATTACACTAACGATTTCCCCTAATGTGTCGAAGTAAGTCGTCTTATGAAAGGAACTATAGGGATGCCAACTGTGATGAAGGAACCTATCTCGTCTCAGTAGATGTAATTGGTATACCAATCCCATGCTCAAGGCTCTGAATTCTCTCAAGTGTTTATGAGCAACTAGGAACATATTTTTGTAGCCACGATATCAAAATATTATCCGCCTCCTAAGAAACCTGTGGTGGAGAAAGATACCACTAAT
This sequence comes from Pinus taeda, assembly GCA_000404065.3. NCBI lineage: Eukaryota > Viridiplantae > Streptophyta > Pinopsida > Pinales > Pinaceae > Pinus > Pinus taeda. Next base: position 85,994 of record APFE031754577.1, read on the forward strand.
GTACCCTCTTCTTCTACTCCACCCAGTTCTGTTCCTCTCCATATCTAGAAGCCTAGCACTGATTCCATAATTCGAGCAACCCCTAAAGGCGCTCTTCAGAAATCGTCCTATAATCTAAATGCGCGAGCTACCCAATAGTACAACATTGTCGAAGACTTGGCTCAAGAACCCCCAGCGATGTTGGCCTTGGAAGTCCTTCAAACGTGCATGTGACAAAGGAAATATTTGCTATTATCTAATGGAGGAATTAATCCCACCGCTTCCAGTTTGATTACTTTTGATCTCAAAAACAATGTACCCCACTTACCATCTTAACTTGATTTTCTCATTCAAGTTGTTATTTATGGGAAATATTATCCACCAGAATGTTGTTGATGAAGAAGCCTCCACATGCCTCGTGTTCATATCATGTTGTAAATCCATTGGTTTTGCATAGATACCTTGTAAATTAGTGTGTTTTTTATTAGTGTGCATTTTTTGGTGCGAATATTTGCATTTTTATGAACATGTTTTCCCTTCTTACTATTTGTTCCACTTGGTTTGTAGATGTTGATGAACCTTCTTCCTCGTATTGGTTTCTCTGATGGCACTTTCCATAGCACACATAATCTCTCTTCCATTGCGGGGGCACTCTACACTCCTAATGGTGAGTTAGTGAGTTTACAAGGCATATGTCTAGGTTGTACAACTAAGAATATTGCCGAATATAGTGCGGTGGTCGAACTATTGTCAGAAGCTATTTCCCTTGGTATTAGGGTGTTAATTGTTGAACGTGACACAAAACTCATTGTATTACAGTTAAATGGACATTACTTAGTCAAAAACCCTAATATTTTAAGGATGTACTTATGTTCTCGTCTCTTGGAAAGAAATTTTGATTACATTACTTATCAACATATTCTGAGACATCTAAATACATTAACAGATACATTGGAAAATCATGTATATATATCTATCTATATATATTATATATATATATATATATTATAGCGAGGAGAGATAGAGTATGCAGAATGTTTGTTACATCAAAATATCAAGATCTTTGTTCTGAGACACATGGCTTCTCAAGTCTACATAAGTATAAAAAATGAAAACTAGAGATACAACTATCTGCCAAAAGGGTGCTCATGGTAGTAAAAAAAATCTCTAATAACTCAATTCAACAACCGACACAATATCGATAACACTCCTACAATATGCCTATGATACCGTAGTGGCACCACATTAATAGAAGCATACTCTAGTGTTGGCTTAAGGGGGCCTAACCCAAGTTCCAAGTTATTTAGCCAAACAAATCCCTACAGTAATAGCCCTTTCGGCATCAGCCCGCAGAGCACGGACTAAATTCTCACCCGAAGCAGTATGGGGGGATGCTAGAACCATGTTTCCGCACCCTTGAGATGTCTGTGGTGTTGATTTAGTCCAACTATGCCTATCTTCACGTAGGTTACTTTGCAAACTATTCTAACCTTCAATACCCTCGTGATATGTTATAATCACCTTTCGCACAACCCTAATCAGGGACTGAGATGCTTTCACACTGCTATAGCAGCAAACTACACTATTTCCCCAAACTACACCGCGAATCTTACTTTTCTTCTTATAAATGTTAGTCAACTTTGCGTAAACTGATATTCTATCTTGTATTCACTTAATCAATACAATCATATATATTCACGCATCATAAAAGCAATAGAAGTGAAATTTATACCCAATATATTCAATACATAAAACAAGAAATAAATACATAGAATTGATATGTAATTTCTCTTTATTAATGCTTTCAATTGTTACAAACTCGACTTGTGTTGCACACTCAGCTGCAAAGGTCTGCGCACTCAGTTGCGGACTACTAGGCCTATGCGCACTCAGCTGCAAAGCCTTCTCCTACACTACGACCCAAACTAGACTTTACACCTCCTTTCTTCCACTATGCTTCTATTCCATGTTTAAATTAGATTATTGTTCAACCTCTTAACTACTTAGAGCCTTGCTCTATTTATACAATCCCATGGTCCGTGCACCATGGTTAGGTCTCTATAGCCGACATTACATTATAAAATTGAGGGCGGACAACACTATGACTCTTTTACAAGCTATGCGCTTCGCGCCCACAAAATGCGGAGCGTTTACATCAGAGATATAATTTTTGACCAAGATCTAGGCTATAAGCCCCAAAATGTCCCTTGGGGGATCTCGCACCCAACAAGCCCCCAACACAAAAATCGTGACTCACCCTCGAGTCACTTTATCGGTGTGGAGAGCTTTGCGCGAAAACCTCCTAATTTTTCCTGAATCACTGGAAGATCGGTAACCACTGAGCGGCTGCCTGGTGTACTTCCTTGACTTGTTGTGCAGAGATCGATGTAGCTAAACTGTTGCCCTAAACGTTTTCCTATGTTTCCTGCAGCTACATGATCTTTGCTTCAAAGGAGGCAGTAACAATGTATGCATCATCAATCCATGACTGTAAGTGCGCCTTCAAAACAGCTTCCTTATGTTGAGCAGCATCTACCTGTTCCTTGAGTGCTTTCACCTGTTGCATCCTCGTGAGCCTCTATGTAAGGGCAACTGTCTGTGTGGTCCCTTTACTTTTTCATATTTTTTATGTAGCTCACGCGCCTCCATCTCTAGGCATTGTATGTTTAGGTCCTCCTGTAGGGTGGTGAGAACCTCAAACAACTGCTCGAACAACTTTGTGTAGTCTGTCACTGCACTATTAACCTCTGTTATTGCTACTATAATAATGCTGGCACATTGTTCCCTAACTTCCTCTGGGTTTGAAGATTGCACCTTCAATTGCAGTTCAGTTATCTGAAGGTTCAATTCAAGTTGAACCTTGGCCATTTCTTCCTTTTCCTCGCACACCCCTGCTGCTAATTTCTGGACGCACTCCTCCACTTGTTCCTTTGCTTGGATATCCAACTCCGAGACATTCTTGAAGGCTTCCTCTGCCACCTATACGAACTGTCTATTCTGCGGCACTACCTTGTTGTGCTGCAGGCTCAACTGTTCAATGTTTATGCACTGCTCATTCATCACCTTGACAGCATGACCCTCCCTAGCTCACAGTTCTGCAATAACTCCATCTTGCAAAACATAGAGCATCTCCTAAGGGAGTGAAACCATATTTATCCTCATTCCCTTCAGCCCACTAAACATAGGCCTGTCGGCCTCATTTTATATAACTACTTCTCCCTTTGGCAGGACTATTGTGCTAGTCATCTGGGCGCGCAACATCTCCTTGGCCGCGACCGTGCCTAATGCGAGGCTGGTTGACACAGTGCTAGCCTATGGGGTGCAAACCTGCAACTCCTGTATCTAGGCTTGGAGAGCCCCCAACACCATCTGGTGTTCCTCCGTGAACTGCTAGAGGGTCTCTGGAGTGATGTCACTCACCATCTCCCCAATGTCGTGCAGATCCCCTTCAGTGAAGGTAATTGGGTTGAAAGAAGTCCTTGAAGCCTTCAACTTCTTGAGTGGCCCTACCTTCTCTCTTGGGCATGGACGTTTCAGCTGCATGGATGTTGTCTATGCATCTGTGCCACCTTGCTCTGTATCTCTCTCCTGTTCAGGCGAAGGTGACTTTTCTCCCTCGCGCTCTTCCTCAGTGGCCTTCTGCTATTCTTCCACCAGCTTCACAGCGTCATGCGCTGCCTAGGCCTTAGCTATTACCGATTCGTTCCTACATTTTTCTGCCAACTGTGCCATATGCAGTTTTTCCTCTTCCTTTCTCTGTTCTGCGGCAGACTTTTTTGCTTCCACTGTGGATCTGACTGGAGTGTACCACTCCAGTGGCCACGAATAAAGGACCACAAAGATGATGTCATTTATCGTCAGATAAGGTAGCTCGCATCACGTCTTTGCGGGGTCCTCACGTGCCCTGATGTAAATGTGGTGGAAATCTACCTTGAAATCTATGAAGCTTTGCAGACTATTGTAGACCGTGGGTGATAAAGCGGCTTGCAATTAATCCCCGTTCTGATGTTCATCTCCATGAACACCCAGAAGAGCTTTCTATCCTTTATCCTTTGCACATCCTTAGTTGCCCACAGTGAAGCATACTTCGCTACCTCTAGAAGGTCCTACACAATCGTTGGGAACTGGTTGTCTTTGGGCAATTCCCATGCCACCAATACTATGGAAAACAAAAGCCACACATAGTGAAACATTTTTCCCTACTCCTATTCCTCATGGCAGTTCTTAAGGAACTCTCCGCATAAGTAGTTTTCCTAGTTGAACTAGACCCCTTCTGCGCATTGTGCTACTAGTACAACCACCGGCACAGGCACCTCATCCGCACGACACTTCTGCATAACCTTCCTTGCCAATATCTATGTCGCAACTTTCACCACAATGTTGTTGATGCTGGAAATGGCATAACCTCCCTTCTTCTTCTCCAGCTTAAACTTCTTCTTCATGGCCTCTGCGATGGCCAAATCATCACTCTTGCCCTCCAAGATGTTTGCTGGATCCTTCCCTTTGCAAATGAGCCAAGTAATTATGTGAATCAAGTGGTTTGTGATGGATATGGGCTCCTCTTGCCACAAGCACCCATCATGCACCAAGTAGAGCAGCTGCCCGATGACAAAAATGGTCACTGGAGTGCGATGGTAATGCGGCACCCAGAGAAGGTTTAACAGTCCTTCTTTCTCCACACCTCTTAGCCATTTATGGGGCTCCAACTCTATGATTCAAGCCGGCGCATCCTTATTCTCACACATTAGCTGCGTGGTTGCCAAATGTGGGAACTTCCCATGGTCCACAAGATCCAAATCTTCAAATTTTAGTATAGGCACTTGCCCCAAGTGTGCTCCTTGAAAAATAATGTCGTCAGGGAGTAGCGGAGTCTGCAGAGAGCTCTTGCTCTCATCTATATCTTTAGGCACCTTAGCTTTACCCTTATACGAAGGAAAATATGCAGGCAGCCTGGTAAGAGGGTTCGCACCATCGGTGTCAACCTCCATTTCTACATCGTCCTCCTCTACTAGGATTTCTTCAAATTCTTCTTCCTCATTGACCTCAAAATTAATATCTTTCCCCTTTTCTTCCATTAAGCTTAGACTTAACGCATTACTAGGGGATATGCACACTGGTACCATAACCTTCTTGTCTTTCTTGGGTCTCAGTGTGCACAATGATTTATGAATTGTTGCGACTATCCTGACACTTTCTAGGACTTCTACTTCCGTAATGGCATGTGCGGCTTCCTCAACAATCATTACTCCAGTATTCATGGCTTCCTCAAGGGCTTCCATAGTGCTATTCCACAATTATCTTAACAACTCGGCTAATTGCTTAAACAAAAAATTCTCCTTCAGAAGATCAAACAGATCTGGGTTCATGAATGTTTGTGCACACAACAACTCATTCCTTAAATTGCCAAGTGTTGTTTGTTGGACATCCCTTCGTAATTTATAACACATTTTGAATTTGAATTCGACCATTCCCCCCACATTCGATCCATTAATTCTCGATTGGTGGAAAATTTTCAAGAATCTATCCCATAAAGTTTTCCTTAAATGCCTTCTGCCCACTCCATTTGTTCTCAAACCAAGCATCACATTGTGAATAGTAACTGTAATGATCACTTTCCAACCGAACCATGTGGCAAAGCAACTACCCTTGTGCTATCGCAGACCCTGTGACACTTCACTACTGTGCGCAATCCCAACATCGTGCAGCTCCCAGGTAGAGTAGTTTATAATCCCATGCTCCTTTCGTCTACCTAGAGTGCTAAGACTGTGCTTTTGTCGACTAGTTAGATGGCCGAGCCCCCTGTGTATGCCTTCAAATGAATGCCATTGAATTTTGCTGGGAAGAGTTCTCCATTTAAATTTACCAACTACATTGCACCACCATCTTTGATCTCCTTATTAACATACAATCCCAGCCAATGCATTCTGAGCTTCCTTGGGAATTTATCGAACTGTCCCGATGGTTGGTCAAGTAGCAAAAATGTTGTATTTTCGGGTGTATCATTTGGATCAGACCAAATCATTCACCTTAAAAGTGCGCAACTTAATATGTCAATTGTTCCAAGCATTTTCGTGCTTGTTTTGGACTTGCTGGTGAAATCTAGCCAAAAATCATTCTTCCTCGAGCTCCTCCAGCTATGCAAACCTCTCCTCGAGGGCTCCGCGGTCTGTCATACCTATTGGTGTTGCTATGCACAGACTAGGCATGATGTATTCCATAGGCACTACAACTTCCACTGCATAGACAAGCCTAAAAGGTGTATGTCATATCAATTTCTTGCATGTTGTCCTATAAGCCCTTAATATTGCAGTTACACACAGGTCCCAATCACTTTGCTGCACTTTGCTGCACATTGAATACTTTGTTCAGCCTATGGCATACCTTGTTGAACTATTCTAGAGAATCTTCTGTGAAATTTTTCTTTCTACATAATGTCTTCACAACATTAAGAGACATTTTCACATCGGTCCCCCCAACACATGCTTACTAATCATACATTTCAGCGCGGAGTTCATGTGCATCTGTGTAGGTTATTTTCCATATGCCTATGCCCACTTGGCGAGACATGCGCATGGATCATCCTGTCCATTGTATTTTTCTCTCAATCACACCCTAGGCTTCCCAAATTGCATGTACATCATTCTTCTACATTTGCACTAGTCGTCAAAGATCCCTTTGTGCATACCCCACATCTCGCGGGCATATCGCGCAGTACCCAATCCAAGGCCCGAAAGCATTTCTTTTCTGGCACCTCTCTTTCAAATTTATTCAAGAAGGTATCTACCTCACTTAGACCATCATAAGTAAGTAGGTCCCTTACTTATATTGATATGTAGTCCAGCAACCTTGTCATCATATTAGAATTCAGTGTAGTTACCTTATGTAACTGACTCTGCCATCACTTTGTTTCCTCACCTGAATCCGAAGTACAATGGTTTTCATGCTCCCATGCAATCTGCCCATCCACGGTGGGATTAAATCTTAGTTTCACACTATTATCTTATAGATGCAATCCAAATCATCATCACTTTCATAGTCGTACACCGGCTCCGTATAGCATGATCCTTCGGCAGGGTCCGGGGGTATAATTACGTGTAGTGAATTCTTTTGAAAAATCATTTTTCACTTTTTCAGATTAATCACCTCGTTCATGTCAGTGGCCCAATCAATTGCTAATAGCGTGGGAAGGGATTTTTGTCATCAACAATCTCTATCCCTTCAAAGTCATCTAGCACGCTCGCTCCCTCCATATCCATGATTATTCCCTGCAATCGCCCCATAGGTTTTATTTTTTGTTGGTTTGCCATTCTTAGCTTAATTGGAGACCACTGCAGCACATGTCACCCCATTTGTTCCCATGTATGTTTCGACAGAAAATTCGCATCCTATCCTAAATCCAAGATGACCTGATCCATCTCATATTCTTTGATCTACGTAGTCAATCTCATTTCTCTTCCCTTTCTTGTCTTATGTTTTCCAATCTTCCTAACCATGTGTGGTTCTTCTGGTGCTGTCCCAGTGCATCTATTAATGAGTTCATCTAATGTTTTCACTACTTTACTATCGTGTAGTAGCTTCATACATCTTTCTAGGAATGTTGTGAGCATAAATGGGTCCATCTTCGGCTCCGGTTTATCTTTGCTTCCGGAAGTGGAGGCATCAGCAAAGCTCTTCTTGGCTTCCATGAAGGTTTCCCTTGTGCGCTCCAAATCAAACTCTTCTTCCTTCACCTGAGCTTTGTGAACCCAAGTACTATCTTCTAGTTGTTTGCCTTTGTCATCCCCTGTCACAATTCCACTTTGGAGCACAATTTTCACATTCCTATCTTCCTCGTGCAGCTTAGACCTCATCATCTCCAGGTTCTGAGTCGGGGGAGGTGGTAGTGCTCCTTTGTCACGTATCCTAGCTACTAGTGTAGGAAAATATTCTGTCTCATGATCAAACAAGTTGCAATACAAACATGATGGGCGCGTTGGATTTGTGCAATCGCAGGCACAATTTCCTGGCCCTCCACAGTTGTAGCATATCAATTGTCCGTGACATCTTCCAGGTCCTCCTCCACCTTGGCCCCATCCGCGCCCCTGAAATCCTGTTCACGCTGTTATCACTCAGGTTTTCCCTATGCTCCTAGTAGGGATACGGCCGAGGTAACCACAAAACAATCTTTTGATTGCAGGTTCTAGCCCACCTGCAATCGGAGAGGGCTCTCTCCTTTAGATTCAACCTTAGTTGATCTGGATTCAACCTTAGTTGATGATTTTTAGGCTAGCTTTCTGACTTCAAGGGAATGTTGACTGTGATTGGGAGGAAGGTAGGATTCTTGAGTAAAGAGGCACAGTAAAATGTTATAAGTTTTGAACCATTGGGCATGGAGTCACAGATTGAGGCATGCGAGCGTTTTATTGGTCACAAGGGGATACGGAGCGGGATATTCACGCAGGATACAATACTAAGGCTGCTGAAAGTACGGAATGAACGTCGGGGATGAAAGGCAAAAGAGAATCATTTCATCATGCTGACAAAGGGGAGAAGTGGATGAGTGGGATCTCGGAGCAGTTAAGAATTCCAAAGACATGCACTCATGTGTGAAAGAAACAGGGTAAACCAGAGCATTTAAGAATTCTAGCTCATAACTGTTTCGGAAGAAAACATCGAAAAGTGCAGAAATTGAACTTAAGGTGTATTTAAACAAATCTTAAGCTATTCTTTTTTCCTGCAACTTAGCAAGGCGGAAAGATGATAAAAGCATAAAATAAACAGGGAAGAAGAACACTTATTGGATCATGCAGAGACACAGGAATTCCATGATCATTCCTTGGCCAAGAGAAAATAGCAAGTTGTTTCGCAATCCATCCTTTCAGCAATCTTTGATTATGAAAAATATGACAGTTACAGTGCGAGTCTTTACTCAGAGAAAATTGCTGGAAAAGAAACTGACCAACAACTACTACTACCAACCAACCAACCCTTTACAATATCGCTTCGGGTGGTATTTATAAACAAAATATCAGGAAGACATCATTACAAGTGACCTTGACAGGTCTTCTTAGAACTCTTCAAAATCTAAATGCTGCTGGAAATTAAATGCAAGTAAATCTTTTTGGCTGCGCTGGGGGCAGCTGAATCGGAACAGGTGACGAGGTGGCCCTTGGGGAGCAGATGCAGTGCTGCTGGAGTGAATGTGCTTTGGGGCTGTAGTTCGGCTTTGGTGCGAATTGAATGTGCAATTATTATGATTTGAGAGCCACAAGTATTTCGCTCTCCTTCTGTGAATCTGCTGGAAGGTATTCAATTTTCTCTTGCTTGGGCCACTGCTCAAGATATTCTCTGATACACTTTGCCGCTACATTGATGGTTTCCGTCGTTGACTGATACTCTTTGACACGCTTGGAGCCTGCTGATTTGATCTGATACACTTTAAACTCTGTGAATGATCTGCTGCTGTCTTAAAACCGGATCTTTTGGCACGATTGGGCGATTTCGGGCTTTTTCGGCGCGCAATGGGCTCAGCGATCAGAAGATTCCTTGAAGATTCCTCGAAATGGCCTATTTCCCGTAGCGATGCGCGAATAGCGCTTCGCGCTATTCGCGCATCGAAAACTGCCTCTGTTTCTTGATCTGGAGCTCCGAAGTGCGACTTTTCTCCTTGCACGAAGCTTTTTGGGCTTTTCTGGCTGCTGACGTAAGCATGGTGTCGGCTGTACGGTGGATGACGTCATGAGTGGGTCCCTGGTACAACGCGACATGGTGAGGTACTGGTGGACTGTGGTGAAGAGACTCCAATGCGATATCGCGATATCTCGTCGGTGGGGAAATAGGGGGATCATTGGTTTGGACATTTGGTGTTTGCAGCTGCCGATATGCGATATCGCGATATCGCATCAGTGGAGAGGAAAGGTGAACGGATTGGACACTCGGCGCTTGCGAATGCCGATCGCCGATTTCGCGATGTCGCATCGGCGTGGAACAGATGGACGATGTTTTACATGAAAGTGGGATGACGAGTTTGCGATGCGAAAACGGCTTTGAGGGGGAAAAAGGTAAGTAAGTGGGTGTGAAGGGCCTTTGAAGTTTCCGAAGGGGTCCGACTACTTCGGGGAGTTTTATACTTAGGAAGAAGTCCATAGTATGTGGAAGGTGGTTTCGGAGGCTGGGGTTCTTGCTTAGTTTCTGATAAACTAAACAATTCCCGGGACTTGCTATGGTTATTTTTCAACCAGGGGAAGGGACATTACATAGGGGAATTTACTTAATATTAATACGGGGACGGGAAACATAGGGAGCTACATAATAATGTTAGTGGTTAGTGTGGAGGTGGTAAGAAAGTGCTAAGTTTGGGGGAACTTAGGCTGTTGCAGGGGGTAGGACCATACTTTTGGAGAAGATATGGAACAACTTTGAGTAAAGCAGATCTTTACTCAACCGGAGTGATGGAGATGATGAACTAAAGAGGTGTCAAGCAGATCTTGACCTCTTTTTTGGGGGATGTTAGTTAATGATTGGGGAAAAGCAGAGAAGGGGAGTTAGTTATACCTCATTTGAGCCTCTTGCTTACAAATCTTTGTTGATTATGTTCTGCATGATATGATACCTGCAAACTTGGAACTTGTCAGCAATTCAACAGCCTCAGAACTACCTACCCAGCTTATTTGCCTAGCATTTTTTCTTCTTTTGTTTGGGGGTGCACTTAGACTTGCAAACCCATCATACATTTTTCTTTTGATGCTTTCCTATCTACATACTACCCTTATTTCTTGTAGAGCCCAGATTAAACTATTGGACTCTTCTGTTTCTCTACCTATCTAAGAGTCTGCCAAGATTAAACTGTTTGGATAGACTTACAATCTCTATATTCTAAAACAAGAAAATGAAACCTAGGGAAACCAAGATTAAACTGTTTGGACCTCCCTTTAACTAGAAGTAGCGATACCAGGAAAACTTTACAAAATTTGAAGGCAATTGAATGAATCTTGAAGTAGCCTTCTCCATTTGGAGACTGTTTGAGCAAATATGGAGCGTTGCAGCAAAGCAAAGTACAACATATTTGGCCTTTGAAATGCCAATCATGAAAAATGAATACCTGCTGTAGCAGGAGCTAACAGTGGCTCCACTCGGGGATGGCTTCTCCTTGTGGGAAGTCAAGAACAACAGGCCAAACCGCCTTGATTTTTAGTTTCTTGCTGTCCGCTGCAAAACTGGGAAGCATCGCGTGCTTTCTTCCGCGTGTTCCCGGTACTATAAACTCTAAAAAGTCAAAAAAGTATGTACAAACCAATCATCACCTGCTCTTTCAAGCAGGGGGATCATTGTAGTGCTTCAACATTCGGCCGTTGATCGGGCCCTCTTCCACTGTGCTGTTATCAAGCGATTTGAGAAAGTAGGTATTATTGCCTTGCACAACGCTGATAGTGTACGAACCTTTCCACAGAAAATCGAATTTAGCATGTTTTCCCTTATCTTCCCTTCTTGCATCCCATCTCAGGACTTTGTTGCCTACCCGAAAATCCTCTGCTTTGGTTCTCTTGTCAAACATTTTCTTGAGTTTTTCCTATAGACTTTAAGCTCTATTGAAAACTTCTTCTTTGGTTTACTGAAGATGAATGGTCTGATTAATCCTTCTTTGCATGTCGTTTGGTTCAGCCTGAATTTCTTGCAACAGTTTTATAGTTGGTATGCCCAGAGATGAAGGGAATCTAGATTCCATGTCATACACAAGTTCATAGGGGCTCATCCCGATGGATTCTTTGGTGGTCATTTGGTCTGCCCATAGGGCGCTGATGAGCTTTTTGTGCCAGTTCTTCTTATTCTCTTCTAGCGTCTTCTTCATGATATTGATGAGGCTCTTATTGGAGGACTCGGCCAGGCCATTGCCTTGGGGGTAATAAGCTGTGGAGTGTCCTAAGGTGATGTGGTACTTGTGGCAAAAGTTAATGATTTTATTGGGTTTGAAGGCAGCTGTGTTGTCGGTAATGATCTTCTCCGGGCAGCCAAATCTGGACAGGATGTTGTTTTCAAGGAACTGGATGATGGTGGAGTCATTGGCTTGCCTACACGGGGTGGCTTCAATCCATTTGGTGAAATAGTCGGTGGCTGTTAGAATCCATTTGTGCTGGCCTGAGGAGGAGGGATGAATTTCTCCAACGAAGTCAAGACCCCATTGTTGAAAAGGTTTTTCGGTTGAAATGGGCTTTAGGGGTAGGGGAAATAATTTTCTTTTTCCTTCAAAGATTTGGCATTTATGGCATGAGGCAGTAAATGCTTTCACATCTGTAAACAAAGAGGGCCAGTAATAGCCGACCCGCAAGATCTTGTCCGCCGTGGATTTCCAGTATAAGTGGCCTCCGCAATCACCTGCATGAAATTCTCTCATCACGTTGTTAGTTTCATCCTCAGTTAAACATTTAAGAAAAATACCTTCATAATTTTTCCAATATAAGGAACCATCTATGACACAGAAGTTTGATGATTTCATTCTTAAAAATCTTTTTTTAGTTCTGGACAACCCTGTGGGAGCGCACAGGTTTAACAAGACAAAACAAATATCAGAATACTAAGGGGATTGTGTGAAGGTATCACTGATCTGTGGAGTCGCCAGCTCCTCTTCATCGTCCAGCTGATTTAATGTTAAGTGCTTGGAAATTCATTTCGGCCATCAACTTAGCTAGCCCTTGTCCTTTTATGAGCTTGGTGTGCTTTATCTCAATGTCGTACTCAAGGGTGCTAGCAATCCATTTGCCTCTCCTGCCTTCCAATCCTTCTTGAGTTAATATGTCCTTTACAACCGCGTTGGGGACATATGCGATCACATGAGAGTAGAGGATATAAATTCTGAAGTCTTTAATAGCTTTGACCAGGGTGTAAGCTTGCTTTTCCATGATTTGAAATTTTAGGGGCGCGTCTCTCAGAGCTCGGCTGAAGAAAGCTATTGGTTTCTCATTTCCCTGACCATCTTTCTGCAGAAGGACTGCTGCTATGGTATGTTCTGATGCGAAAGAAAAAATGATAAAGTCTCGGTCAAATTGAGGACTGGTTAGGATCGGTGTTTGAGTAAAGGTCGCTTTTATACTCTCGAAAGCTTGCTTGGCCTCAAGGGACCATCTCACCTTGGCATCCTTTTTTAGCATGTTACTCAATAGCCTCATTGACTCAGCTAGATTGGGGATAAATCTTCTCAGGAAGTTGATTTTCCCAAGGAATCCTTGTAGCTCCTTCGTGTTTCTCGGGTAAGGGATTTGGAGGATAGCCTGAATTCTTTCTGGGTCGATTCTAATCCCATCTTTCGATATTATATGCCCTATTAACCTGCCTTCCTCCAGGGCGAACAGGGACTTCTTCAAGTTTAAGGAAATACCAAATTTCCTACATGTGATAAAAATCTTCCTTAAGTGCTTTAGGTGTTGTGAGTCAGATTTGGAAAATGGGGTCAGGTCATCCAGGTAAACCACGAGGAAATCATGTATTTCCTTAGCGAACGCGATATCCATTGCCCTCTGAAAGGTGGCGCCGACGTTTTTCAGCCCAAAAGGCATTTTAACATATTTGAACGTTCCCCAGGGCTTAGTGAAAGCTGTTTTTTCCTGATCGTCTGGGTGAACTAGAATTTGGTTAAATCCCGAGAATCCATCAAGTAGAGAGATCCTAGAAGAACCCACCACCCTTTGCAAGATGTGATCCATTTTAGGTAATGGGTATTGGTATTTTAGGGAGACTTGGTTTAAGTTTCTCAAGTCTACACACAGTCTTATCTTTCCTGTTTTCTTCCTGGTAGGGACTAAGTTAGATACCCATTCTGAGAATCTGATAGGCGCAATGATCCCTGCGTCAAACATTCTTTTTGTTTCTTTTTCAATCATAGGGTGAAGCATGGGGTTGATTCTCCTGAGTTTTTGTTTGAACGGTTTCTGGTTTGGCTTCAGGGGAATGGTATGCTGGATAACTGAAGTGTCATAGGACTTCAAGTCCTCATAACTCCAGGCAAACACGTCTTCGAATTCTTTGAACAGATCCACATATTTGGGCTTTTGGTCAGGAGGCAGGTTTTTAGAGAGTTTGATCATCTTGGGATGTTCTGTTGTTCCTATGTTGTATTCTTCTATGGCGGCATCCAAAGGTTCCATTTTTTGTTTTCTCGCTACATCATTTCTATCGAACATGTCTTCCAATGGGGTCAGGCCAGTAGGAAAAACATTTCGTTTTAGGTCCATGAATTCTTCTTCTGCCTCGGCTGCCTTAGGTGAGCAAGACTGTTTCAGTTGCCTTATGTTTTTGCTGTCAAAAATAGTCGGGTTGAGTATCTGTTCAGCCATGGGGGTTGTTAGGGTCATGCGATCTAGTTGCTGTGTTTCTGGTGTAACGTCCATGTCAATGTTGGTGCTAGAGAATTCCCCTTCCAGAGTTAAAATTTGTTAATCTGGGCATCTTCTTTGAATACCTGCCAATTCTCGACATTGTTAGGAATTGACGGTCTATGTTTTAATTCTGCAGTGAAGTGGTGACTTGGTCCTAAGGGGAACCTACAGGTGCTGGCAAAGGTAGCTAAGATATGAGCATGAATGTTATGTTCTCGTGCGATTTTGGTCAACTCAAAATCACTGAAGGTGCTAAGCAATTCGCTGGCCGTGGCTCTGTAAGCTCTCATTCTACTGTCATTGGCGACGAAATTGCCCTTTATCTGTTTTATAATGAGGTCCGAATCGCCTAGGATGGAGATTGTGGTAGCTCCCAAGGTTTTGAGCAGCTTGAGAACTAAGAGAAGGGCTTCATACTCTACCATGTTGTTTGTACATTTAAAATTGAGTCTATAGGCGTGGTCTTGTGCATGATTTTCGTGAGTTTTGTAAATCCACACTCCAGCCCCTGCTCCTAACTTGTTAACTGCATCGTCAAATTCTAAATACCATGAGACGTCTGGTCCAAGGCGAGTTTTGGGGATTTGAGGGGCCTGCAGTGCAGATGAGTTGGTAACTTTTGTTTCGGGATTTTCTTCCAGTCCTGTGCTGGTCGTCTGGGCTGTAGAAATTATTTCAAGCGAGTTGTCGATTGGACTCTCACTAGCATTGGTTTCTTGTTCTGGGGCCAGAGGTTTATCAGGATTTGGAAGACTTGTATTATCATTAAACAAAATAAAAGAATCCATATCAGAATGGATTGAGTATATTGGGAAATTTTGGGGTTTTTCCTCACTACTCACCACATATTTCATCAGCGCTTCCCTATAGAGTCTCTTTGGTTGCCCAAAGACGGACATAGTGGCGTAAGAGAGGTCGAGTTGAAGGGATCCTTGCAGTTTTGCTCCCCATGATCGGGATAGCAGCGTGCCATACTTTGTGGGTATGTCAGCTACTACTACGTCCATTAAGATCGTTTTGTTCGGGAATTGGACTAGGGATACACAAAGATCTTTGACTAAGCCTAGGCGTTTGACTTGACTTGAATCAAACGAGTACAGATCTTTATAGGGTCGGGTGACATTGAGGTTTAACTTTTCCATTACGGCTTTGGGCATGAGGTTGTGTGAGGCGCTGGAATCAAACATAGCATTGTGCAATATCTTGTCATGTATGTGCAGGCTGATATAGAAAGGCGGAACAGGTCTAAATTTTGTTTTTCCGTCAACCTCTGGCCCAAACAGTAATTCATGGTGTCATCTAGAATATTTACATCATCCCTAATTTCAGGCAATTGGAGCAATTTATGAATTTGTTGTCTATACACAGTGTGCTTAGCTAGTTCTGAGAGGGGGATGGAGATTTTGAGCTTCCCGATTTCGGCTTCTAGGCTGAATGGCTTTTCTGCTGGGTTTTGGGTATTAATACCGGTGAGTTTTTCGTTCTTCGGCGTATTTTCTGTATTTCCCTTCGGAATGTGCGTATCGCTATGTATGACTGTCCGTAATTTCTCTGTTCTGGGAATATTTTCATGAATGCTCTCCAGGTCTTTTTCAGGGCGGGAAGAGTGTATCGGTTGTTCTATAGAACCCTGTGTTTCTCTTACATCTTCCACAATAACTTGTTGCGAATTTGGGACCTGGTTTTCAATTGTATGACCGTTGGTGCTTTTCCCTTTAGCCTTGTTTGGCTGTTTACCATCCTTTGTCCTGCTGGGCGGAGACACATCAACAGTTCACGTTCTTAGTTTGTATTGCTTATGTACCTCATATATGGCAGTGTCATACCCTTGTTTAAAGTCAAAGGACTCTCCCGATTTAGTGCATAATTGTTCTATATTAAGGTATGGGGGGTTTTCTTCCGTGAAGGAGGATTGTTGTCCATTTTCTGAATCAACCAAGTTCATCAGGGTCCCGTCTGTGGGATTAGCAGATGTAGATGCCTCGGCAAGGTTCTCTTGGAAAGGAGGTCTGATGTCGTGATCCTGGTTGGCCCTACCAATGTTCATATTTTGGGTTTTCCTGAAGTTTGGGTTTCTTGCGGTGTTGGGTTGTTGATTTTCCCATGAAGTTTTTCTCTCCACGTTGTCTAATCTATCTCCCATTCTGTTCATGGAAGTGATGATTGCATCCAGTTTCTGCTCGTGAGAAGAGGGATCTTCTTTGAAAGTTGTTTTTCTCTCGGATCTTGTTCTGTTTCTTTTGGCGATTAGGTTTGCTTCTACGCTTATCGCGGCATCTTGCATTTGTGCAAGGCTTTGAGGGGCTCTTTCCCTTAATTGATACACCATCTCGGCATCAAAGCCGTCTTGGAATTTGTATAGATCTAGGTCGGGTGGAGGTCTTAGATTCGGTGGTATCGCGTTGTAAACATTGTTAAATCTGGCACAGTAATCCAGAACAGCTTCCCTAGGTCCTCTCTTGATAGACTCATATTCGGATAGAATGTGCAGGGGGTCCTTCCTTTTCTCCCATCTGTTAATGAAGGTTTGGTATAAAGATTCCGAATTTAATATTGAATTAGGTGGAAGTGCCCTAAACCAGGTTCTGACATCACCGGTTACACTTTGAACAAAAATCTTCATTCTTACGCTCTCATCGTCTATTTCATAACTCTCGAAATAATCCTACATTTTCTTTGTATGTTGTAGGGCGGTGCAAGAGGTTGTGCCATCAACATAAGTGATTTTCGATTGATAGTCCTGGGGCATTGCCCCGGGATTAGCGGGTAGTTGTAATGGTGCATATCTAGCCATGATTACGGGAATTAGCGGAACGCCTAAGGCGAGAGGGACTATAGGAATAACCGGGGATGAGGGAGTAACCGATGGGCTATGGGTGTGGGGTTGAGGTGTGGAAGAGCTGCTCGGAGAAGGGGGCGATGAGCCAGAGGAATTCGAGGTGGATCGGACTAGAACTTTGATGGGGGTTGGCACAACAATTGGCTGAACTGTTTCAGGACTAACAGGGGTCTGGCAGTCTTTTTGTTTTTGCTGCCTGATGATCTTCGGAATTAGATTAGGATTTCCAACAGCGGGTGGGTTATTGGGGTCAGGATTTGCTCGTGTATTGCGTGTCAGCTTCTTAGGAGCCAACTTCTAATATAACTTTGAAAGAGTTCTCAAAATATGCAACTATGCAGGTCGGCCGATCAAAATTCGGTTTCTTCCTCTGTGAGGATGCAGATTGATTGCTTGATTTATCTGAGGAGGTCCCCAGTGGAGTCGCCATTATGTGATCACTTAGGTTGTCCCTATGCTCCTAGTAGGGATACGGCCGAGGTAACCACAAACCAATATTCTGATTGCAGGTTCTATCCCGCCTGCAATCGGAGAGGGCTCTCTCCTTTAGATTCAACCTTAGTTGATCTGGATTCAACCTTAGTTGATGATTTTAGGCTAGCTTTCTGACTTCAAGGGAATGTTGACTATGATTGGGAGGAAGGTAGGATTCTTGAGTAAAGAGGCACAATAAAGTGTTATAAGTTTTGAACCATTGGGCATGGAGTCACAGATTGAGGCATGCGAGCGTTTTCTTGGCCACAAGGGGATACGGAGCGGGATAGCCACGCAGGATATAATACTCAGGCTGCTGAAAGTACGAAATGAACGTCAGGGATGAAAGGCAAGGGAGAATCATTTCATCATGCTGACAAAGGGGAGAAGTGGATGAGTGGGATCCCGGAGCAGTTAAGAATTCCAAAGACATGCACTCATGTGTGAAAGAAACATGGTAAACCAGAGCATTTAAGAATTCTAGCTCATAACTATTTCGGAAGAAAACATCGAAAAGTACAGAAATTGAACTTAATGTGTATTTAAACAAATCTTAATCTATTCTTTTTTCCTCCAACTTAGCAAGGCGGAAAGATGATAAAAGCGTAAAATAAACAGGGAAGAAGAACACTTATTGGATCATGCAGAGACACAGGAATTCCGTGATCATTCCTTGGCCAAGAGAAAACAACAAGTTGTTTCGCACTCCATGCTTTCAGCAATATTTGATTATGAAAAATATGACAGTTATAGTGCGAGTCTTTACTCAAAGAAAATTGCTGGAAAAGAAACTGACCAACAACTACTACTACCAACCAACCAACCCTTTACAATATCGCTTCGGGTGGTATTTATAAACAAAATATCAGGAAGACATCATTACAAGTGACCTTTACAGGTCTGCTTAGAACTCTTCAAAATCTAAATGCTGCTAGAAATTAAATGCAAGTAAATCTTTTTGGCTGCACTGGGGGCAGTTGAATCGGAATAGGTGACGAGGTGGCCCTTGGGGACCAGATGCAGTGCTGCTGGAGTGAATGTGCTTTGGGGCTACAGTTCGGCTTTGGTACGAATTGAATGTGCAATTATTATGATTTGAGAGCCACAAGTATTTCCCTCTCCTTCTGTGAATCTGCTGGAAGGTATTCAATTTTCTCTTGCTAGGGCCGCTGCTCAAGATATTCTCTCATACACTTTGCCGATACATTGATGGTTTCCGCCGCCGACTGAACTCTTTGACACGCTTGGAGCCTGCTGATTTGATCTGATACACTTTAAACTTTGTGAGTGATCTGCTGCTATCTTTAAACCGGATCTTTTGGCACGATTGGGCAATTTCGGGATTTTTCGGCGCGTAGTGGGCTCGGCGATCAGAAGATTCCCTGAAGATTCCTTGAAATGGCCTATTTCCCGTAGCGATGCGCGAATAGCGCTTTTGCACTATTCGCACATCGAAAACTGCCTCTGTTTCTTGATCTGGAGCTCCAAAGTGTGACTTTTCTCCTTGCGCAAAGCTTTTTCGGCTTTTCTGGCTGCTGACCTAAGCATGGCGTCGGATGTACGGAAGATGACGTCATCAGTGGATCCCTGGTACAGCGCGACGTGGTGAGGTACTGGTGGACTGTGGTGAAGAGACTCCGATGCGATATCGCGATATCTCATTGGCGGGGAAAGAGGGGGATCATTGGTTTGGACATTTGGTGTTTGCGACTGCCGATATGCGATATTGCGATATCGCATCGGCGGAGAGGAAAGGTGAATGGATTGGACACTCGGCGCTTGCAAACGCCGATCGCCGATTTCGCGATGTCGCATCGGTGTGGAACGGATGGACGATGTTTTGCATGAAAGTGGGATGGCGATTTTGCGATGCGAAAACGGCTTTGACGGGGAAAAAGGTAAGTAAGTGGGTGTGAAGGGCCTTTGAAGTTTCAGAAGGGGTCCGACTACTTCGGGGAGTTTTATACTTAGGAAGAAGTCCATAGTATGTGGAAGGTGGTTTCGGAGGCTGGGGTTCTTGCTTAGTTTCTGATAAACTAAACAATTCTCGGGACTTGCTATGGTTATTTTTCAACCAGGGGAAGGGACATTACATAGGGGAAATTACTTAATATTAATACGGGGACGGGAAACATAGGGAGCTACATAATAATGTTAGTGGTTAGTGTGGAGGTGGTAAGAAAGCGCTAAGTTTGGGGGAACTTAGGCTGTTGCAGGGGGTAGGACCATACTTCAGGAGAAGATATGGAACAACTTTGAGTAAAGCAGATCTTTACTCAACCGGAGTGATGGAGATGATGAACTAAAGAGGTGTCAAGCAGATCTTGACCTCTTTTTTTGGGGATGTTAGTTAATGATTGGGGAAAAGCAGAGAAGGGGAGTTAGTTATACCTCATTTGAGCCTCTTTCTTACAAATCTTTGCTGATTATGTTCTGCATGATATGATACCTGCAAACTTGGAACTTGTCAGCAATTCAACAGCCTCAGAACTAC
>APFE031754577.1:106699-139687 GCA_000404065.3 Pinus taeda
TGTTTGGACAGACTTACAATCTCTATATTCTAAAACAAGAAATTGAAACCTAGGGAGACCAAGATTAAACTGTTTGGACCTCCCTTTAACTAGAAGTAGCGATACCAGGAAAACTTTACAAAATTTGAAGGCAATTGAATGAATCTTGAAGTAGCCTTCTCCATTTGGAGACTGTTTGAGCAAATATGGAGCGTTGCAGCAAAGCAAAGTACAACATATTTGGCCTGTGAAATTCCAATCATGAACAATGAATACCTGCTGCAGCAGGAGCTAACACGCGCCATTCCTACATTTTGGTCAAGGTGTTGTGTTTCATCTTGAACTCTGTAAGTGGGAGTTCTATCCATTATTAACTCATAGCTTCTACAAGTGCACTCATCATGTCCTACTAACCTACAAAAGTTGTAGAACAATTGTTGCAAATTTTGGTTATAATTTTGTAACAAGTGACAATTGTCTGTGGCATGTTTTCCTACTATTTGGAAAATCTCACACCACTTAGTAGGTGTCTTGCTAGGTCTTGCTTGCACTTCTTGTCTTAAAGACATCGGTCCTCCTCCTGTGAGGTAATTTGTGAAAACCGGGCAGTGGTCCTTGTCACGACCCTGACCCTTGAATTTTATGTGCCATACCTCTTCACACACTTCTGGTCGAGTTGTCTCGTCCTGTTTTAGACTCTACATCTCAAGGCATAAATTCTTCAGCTGCGCGTGAATCTACTAAACTCCTAAGTTAGGATCCTTTATCGAGGTATCATGTAGCCTCATAGAAATATATAAGGCCTTTGCTTGAGAGATATCATGTAGCCTCATAGAAAACTCTAAGGCATTGTGATCTCTTTGAATCCAATGATCGAATGTGCTTCAGATTTCGGCCTGCTAAATTCTCTGCTTAGTGCTGCTTGGATATCCACAATTCCCACATTTGTATTATCATTGGAGTGCTTAATATACTAGGTCAACATGTAGTCTTGCAAGGTGCTAACCAGTGTTTCTTTCTTTATATTATCATCTGTAAATCCTTGCACTTCCCATACAGCAGTTACCATGAACCAGAATTGGTCCAAATTCTCATTTCCCAAACCTTTGAACACAGGAAACTTCACTGTGCTTTCCATATTGAATGAAGTTGGTGAAGTTGGTGGTGAAGTTGGTGGCAGTGTGGGTGGAGGTGGTATTCACAGAATTCTTTGTCTTATCAGATGGATTGCACTTCGCGGTGAGACCTTTGCAAGCTCTTCCTCGTCCCCTCACGGAGATGAAATCAAGGGGCTAGTTTCTAGTCCCTTATTTCCTTCATTCCTGTAAGCTTTTCCACTTCGCGTATCCCTAAACATCAAGGTAACTACATAACCCTCTTTTCGTACAATAAAATTTTATTCCAAGTATTCAAATACTTTACGTACTTACCTTGTAGTCCCTTGAGAAAGTGTTGCTCTACCTCGCTGTAACTAACTGAGGTGTCAACCGTGAACTCAGTAATGAATCCTCTTATAATACAATTGAGCCAATGCTCAATGGCATGTGTGATGTTATCTTATGATGCTTCCAACTTTAACATTAAATCTGGGGTCCACACAATAGGACTATCAAGTTTCCACATTGGTTGGCTATCTGCTAGCTTCGCGATCCACTTGTATATCTCAGTAGGGAAGGACATGAAGAAGATTTAGTGGAACTCCATGTACAGGTAGTATTCCAACCACTCTTCTTTTGACAGTCACGGGTTCCTATTCTCTTGTGTTGCAAACTCATGAATTCTTTTGTCCAACCAGCCTTCAAATTCTTTCATAGTTGGATTCCAATGATACGACATCAAACATATCTATGCAGATTCGGGTCTCGACAAAAGAACTGTTTGGTGGATTAAGGGGATTTGACCCAGGTTTGAAGTTATTTAGCCAAAAAAATCCCTACACTATTGGCCCTTTTGGCATCAGCCCGTGGAGCATGGACTGAAGCCTCACCCGAAGCAATAAGGGGGGGTGCTAGAACCAAGTTTCTGCACCATTGAGATGTCTGTGGTGTCGATTTAGTCCAAATTTTCCTATCTTCGCACAGGTTACTTCGTGCATTTTTCTAACCTTTGATACCCTTGCGATCTGTTATAATCACCTTTCACACAGCCCTAACCAAGGCCTGAGATGCTTTCACGCTGCTATGGCAACGAACTGCACTATTTTCCCAAACTACACTATGAATCTTACTTATCTTCTTACAAATGTTAGTCAACTTCGCGTAAATGTATATTCTATCTTTCATTCACTTAATCAATACAATCATATGTATTCTCACATCAGATAAACAATAGAAGTGCAACTTATACTCAATATATTCAATGCATAAAACATGAAATAAATACATATAATTGATATGAAACTTCTCCTTATTAATGCTTTCAACTATTATAGACTCAATGCGCCCTATGCACTTAGCTGCAGGGGTTCGTGCACTCAGCTGGAGACTACTAGGCCACTGCACACTCAGCTACAGAGCCTTCTTCTACTCTATGATCCAAACTAGACTTTACACTTTCATTCTTCCACTATGCTTATATTCCATGTTTAGATTAGATTATTCTTCAATCTCTTAACTACTTAGAGCCTCGCTCTATTTATACAATCCCATGGTCCACGAAACATGGGCAGGTCTCTATAGTTGACATTATAGTACAAAATTGAGGGCGGACAACCCTATGCCTCTTTTACAAGGTGCGCACTCCGTGCACACAAAATGCAGAGTATTTACATTGGAGTTACAATTTTTGACCAAAATCTGGGCTCTAATCCCCAAAACTTCCCTTGGGGGATCCTGCGCCCAACATCTAGAATGCCTCTTGTCAAGGCTTCCAGGTTGCATTCCACCTCTACTATCAAATCAACCCCCTCCTGATAAGGTGCCTTCTCGATTTTCTGAGCCACCCTCCTAGCTCTCGGAGAAACCCCTATTGGTCTCTCTGGTCTAACATCTGCAAAAACCATAAGTCTCAAATATCAGTGCACATAAAACTAAAACATGAAAAAAAACATAAAAAAAAAAAACCTAAAAAATAGTTTTTACCTGCATCAGTCCATTGTGTGCCAAGTGGAATTGGGAGTTTCAGATATCCCCAGAGGTCTTTATGGGCATAAGCCCAATCATCTACAATGATAAGTTGTTATTGCAACCATTTAAAGAACACTCAGGGAAAATATATATGTTGATCACCTCCATGACAAGGCATCATATCACCCCACCTCAGTAGTCGTGGATCCCTAGGCCCTGGAGCCTCCACCTCTATCCATTGATACCTCAATAATGGTACACGTCCTAAGAAGAATGTCACCAAGATAGATCCTAATTGAATTGTTTCAATTTCCATGTCTTGTGTTTCATGAGTTGGTCTGATCCAGGTGGATATTGGTGGCCACCTACCAATTCCACTTGGACCCCCACCATTGTTTCTTTCAGTTTTTCAGTTTCCTTAATTGTAGCACAATTTACTATTTTTAACAGTTTTTCGGGTCCTAAACTTCCAGAGCCGTTTTCAGGCCCTAAACGATGTTTCTTAGGAAATATGGGAAAAAATCTGTCCATAGACTAATGTTTCTCTTCCCAAGTTATATTCCTTGGATATATCTTTCTAACAAGGTATTGTGCACGTCAAACAAAGATCGTATACCAAAGTTATCACCGCCGGAAGTTGATGTACGAATTTACCCAAAACCAAGCCCATAGTTTGGCGCTTCATCTCCTAGCGTTAGGTTTTTAGATGTTTAGGGTTTTCCATTATTTCTTAACAATAAATAGACCTTCGAGCCTCATTGTAAGATAGTTCATAGGCATGTAGCTTCCACATCTCTTCTAAGAGATAAGCTACCATTGACCTAGCTAATTTATTTGCATTTTTGTTTGTAAGAATATTTCAGTATTTTACAATAATGAAATGAAGTATTATTTCTATTGCACCTCTGTATGTATCATTATATCTATAATTTGTTGCATTCCTGTTTAAATCTGGATCAGTGGTATCAAAGCAATCTACTCTTTCTCTGTCTTTCTTTGCATGTCCCCAACGAGGTTGGGATATAAGGAGTGAGGGCTTGAAATGGTCGAACCTTTGCAAGACAAGCCTCACAAATCCCGATGACCTCCCATGGAAGATGAAAAGAAA
This sequence comes from Pinus taeda, assembly GCA_000404065.3. Lineage (NCBI taxonomy): Eukaryota > Viridiplantae > Streptophyta > Pinopsida > Pinales > Pinaceae > Pinus > Pinus taeda. The sequence continues at coordinate 110,852 of APFE031754577.1, forward strand.
GATGAGGGGGCAGGAGATCCTACCAAAATCTTGCTCGAAGAGGCCCTTGGGCAACAAAGAAACACGATGATGGACAACTTTGCCTAGATCCTTTGGTGGCTACCCACGGGTGATGCATATAGTTCCAACAACTACTCTAGAAGCACCACACCCTTTATGGTACAAGTTAACTTTGACATTCCCATATTTGAGGGTCAGATAGATGCATATGTTGTAGATAAATGGTTAAATCTACTAGAAGGGTACTTTTATGTTCATGATTTTTCTGGTCGGGAATAGATTACTTTTGCTCTTCTCAAAGATTCCTCCCAAATCAAGGACTGGTGGAAAACCTACTGAAAGCTGAAGAATGAATGTACGGCCTCACTGTTTTCAGCCACACCCACTTGGAATTCATTTTGGGCTGCCATCAAGGAGCAATGCTACCCTGTCGGAAGCTATGAGGATCAATACATAAAGTGGACCACGCTGCGACAAGGAAGGGACAAAGACATGCCGGAGTTTAGCAATATTTTCGACACCCTTTGCACAGACTTGGGTATCAAGGATACGAAGAAGAATTTGGTACTCAAATACCATGGCTACCTACACAGGTACATCCAGGACAAAGTAGAATTCCTGAACATCTCCTCACTCGGCACAACCTACGAATATGTCGTCAAGATCGAGAAACTTTTTAAACAGAAGAAGCAAGACTTTGGATTTATGAATCCAAAATAAGGGAAAGGTGCCCCCAAACTGCACAAAGACAAATCCAAGGTGGGGTGGCCCTAGACAACCCGCCAAAGCCATAAGCAAAGAACATCATTGTGTAGCCAAAAAAGGACATGAGAAAGTGGTGTGAGTTCGATAAGAGCTCCACTCACAAAAAAAGTCAGTGTCAGACCAAGTAGTCACTAGTGGCTGAGCTAAAGGATTCAGAATCAGATGCATGTTTCGACTCTGAGTTAGAACCCAACAAGGGGAATAACAAAGGGAATTAGATTATTGATGAAATCCCAATGCCACCGTTGCCACCACTGAGATCCAAAAGGAAGAACTCGAAGATACAGAAGAGGATGAGTGCCTCTTCCACTCCCAAATGTGGGTAAAGGGCTCCCCGCTATAGTTCATTGTTGACAACAAGAGCCAAAAGAACCTCATTTTGGTAGAGGTCGTGAAGTCGCTAGGCTTATCAACCACAACACATCCACAACCATACACCATCAGGTGGATTCACTAAGGACGGGATCTTCGCGTGAGCCAGCAGTGCCACCTTCCATACAACATCAGGCCCTTCACGGATGAGGTATTGTGTGACATTGCTCCCCTTGATGTTTGTGGTGTATTATTAGGAAAACCATACTTGTGGAAGTGTCATCTTGTGTATGAATCAAGGCCTCGAGCTATTATTTTTACTTTGGGAAATAAGTTGTAAGGATACCGGAGGTAGCACCACCTACCACCATGTCTTTGGTTACTGTAAAACAATGCAGTAAGCTCATTTCCAAAACCGGAAAATTCATTTTACTGATGATACACACCCAAGGAAATAATAAGACGGTGGCCATGACCTCTAGAGAAGGCCCCTCTGCATGATAACTACAAATGGACAAGGTTGTGGAGGAGGATGAGGACATCTTCACCTCCCCCGTAGGGGTTCCTCTACACTATCAGGTCAAGCACTCCATCGATCTGACCCCAAGTGTGCCGCTGCCCAATGGACCAATCTATCAACACTCCGTTCTGGAGAACAATGAAATCAAGAGGTAGATTCATGAGCTTTTGTAGAAAGGTCACATCCAAACGAGTTCATCACCCTGTGGGAGCCCAATCGTGTTGGTACAGAAGAAGGATGGGACTTGGAGACTCTGTATTGACTATTGGGCATTAAACAAGATCATTGTCAGTAATAGGTACTGTATCCCACAGATTGATCACCTTCTGGATGAACTGAAGGGGGCAAAATATTTCATAGATCAATTTGAAGTCATGATATCACCAGGTACTAATCAAACCCTATGATGCATGGAAGACTTCCTTTAAAGCCAAGGGGGGCCTTTTCGAATGGTTGGTCATGCCTTTCAGGTTGACGAATGCTCCTGCAACCTTCATGAGGCTAGTGGATGACATCTTGCGTCCATTCATCAACTCATTTGTAGTGGTATACTTGGATGGCATCCTGATCGTCAGCCAGAGTTGGGAAGAGCACCTCCACCACATCCGATAGGTTCTCCAAACACTATGGAAAAACAAATTATGTGCCAATTTGGAGAAATTCACCTTTCGTATGACCCAAGTTCAATATCTAGGTTACATTATTGATGAATAGGGGGTGCATGTGGATCCACCCAAGATCCAAGTCATTTAGGATTGGCCATCTCCAACCACTCTGACACAGCTCTGTAGCTTTCTGGGTCTTTCCAACTTCTACCACAGGTTCACGTTGGGATTTTCTCGTATCACTTGGCTATTGAGTCAAGTCACCAAGGGAGGTGCGAAAGAAAAAACCTTTTCATCTGAATCTAAATAGAAGGCATTCATAGAGTTGAAACATCACTTTTGCTCGGCACCGGTGCTTGCATTAACAGACTTGCAACAACCATTTGAGATTGAGACATATGCCTCTGACTATGCTATTGGGGAAGTCCTTACTCAACACGGGCATCCAGTGGCATATCATAGTGAGACACTTTCAGACAAAGTTTGGAAGTATCCCACTTATGACAAGGAGATGTATTCCATTATGCACGCCTGTGGAAAATGGAAGCATTATATTTTGGGGAAGGAAATAGTCATCCAAATAAAACACCGACCCCTGCAGTTCATATAGACACAAGGGAAGTTACAGAATGATCACCATCAGAAGTGGTCCACATACGTGATACAGTTCCATTTGAATATCATGTATAAGAAGGGAAGCACCAATAATGTTGCAAATTGCCTCAGTCGACCACAAATCATGGCGTTAACCACCGTGCTCAACTCTTGTGAGAATGAGACTTCTGATTGGCCACTTTTCTATAAAAGCGACCCAAAATTTGGCCACACATACCAGACACTCTTGCAAGGTTAGCATGTTCTAGATTTTCACCTCTAGGATGCCCTGTTATGCCACCTGGGTCACCTTTGTGTTCCTTGAAGTGAGCATTCGAAGATGATTTGGGAAGGACACTACAGTTGGGCTGCTGGGTATTTCAGGGTCGAAAAAATGGTGGCAATACTACAAAATTATTTCTATTGGTCGAACCTTCGACATGATGTCAGGAAGTAAATCAGATACTGCACTGCCTACGCCATTGCCAAACTGACCATCAAGAAGCAAGGCCTCTATATTCTGTTGCCTACCCCTATTTGACCTTGGGAATCCATCTCCATGGATTACATGTCGAGCCTCCCTTCTACTAAGCATGGAAAGGACTGTGTTTTTTTAGTCGTCAACAGGTTCTCGAAGATGGCCATTATGGTAGTTTACAAGAAGAATATCACAGCAGAAGCCACTGCTAAACTCTTCTTTGAACAAGTGTGGGTACACTTTGGGATCCCACAGCCTATCATATTAGATCGGGATAGCAGGTTCCTCGGTACATTTTTTCCAGTCTCTGGTCAATGTTGCACACCAAACTCACTAAGTCCACAGCCTTCCTTCCCCAAACTGATGGCCAGACAGAGGCTGTCAACATGATGATCGTACACATTCTGTGCATGTATAACTCAAAGCATACATGCACATGGGATGAGAGCCTCCCCTATGTTTAGCACAACTATAATCGAGCTCTCAACGACTTGACTGGCCACAACCCTTTTCATGTGGGCTTGGGATTCCATCCGCGATGTCCCGTTGATGTTGCCATGCCATTTGCAGCTACTTAGGCAGATTCAACTCATGTCTAGTCTAAAACAGATAAGGCAAATGGCTTCATTGAGCACATCCAACATATCCTCTAGTAGGTCCATGACATTTTAGAGAAATCAAATGCCAATTACAAGCAATGACATGATCAACATCGGGTGCCACACAAGTTTTAGGTGGGATACAAATTTTGGTTGCATTTGCAAAAGGAACGCCTTACCGAAGCCTATCAGAAACTTAGACCACTCCAATATGGTACTTACACCATTACCAAGGCAACGGGAGACAATGCATTTGATCTTAGTATTCCCCCATTCCTTGGCCTGCACCCAGTGTTCAATGTGGATCATCTTCGAGCATGCTTTCCACCATTACTAAACACATCCCACATTGCAGAACAACTCACACAAACAGAGTTAGATCTAGATTGCATGGAACAAGCTACAACTGATCGGATCATGGACACAAAGATGAAGCACACTTGCTAGTAGAAGATCCAACTATATCGAGTTGTCAAAGCAGGCCAACTCCTTCACCAGGGCAAGTGGCTCACCAAGGACCAAGTTCCGCAGAAGTTTCCTCATCTCATGGAGGAACTCAACGCAATGGGGACCATTGCTTCCTAAGGGGGGAGGAATGATCCAAGTGGATATTGATGGCCACCTGCCAATTCCACTTGGACCCCACCATTGTTTCTTTCAGTTTTTCAGTTTCCTTAATTGTAGCACAATTTACTATTTTTAGCTATTTTTCAGGTCCTGAACTTCAGAGCCGTTTTAAGGCTCTAAACGACGTTTCTTGGGAACAATCGGACCAAGATGGGTCCAAGGACCATTTTTTCTTTTCCTAAGGTTGTAGTCCTTGGATAGATCTTTCTAACGAGGTATAGTGCATGTCAAACGGAGATCGTATGCCAATGTTACAACCCCGGGAAGTTGATGTACCAATTTACCCAAAACGGGGCCCATAGTTTGGTGCTTCGTATCCTAGGGTTAGGTTTTTGGATGTTTTGGGTTTTCCATTATTTCTCAATGATAAATAGGCCTTTGAGCCTCATTGTAAGACAATCCAGAGTTATGTAGTTGCCACATCTCTTCTTAAAGATAAGCTACGATCATCCTAGCTAGTTTATTTCCATTTCTATTTATAAGCATATTTAAGTATTTTACACTAATGAAATGAAGTATTATTTCTACTGCATCTCTATATGTATGATTATATTTGTAATTTTTAGCATTCCTATTTAAATCCATATCATGGTCTTTCATGTCAACCAAAAACCCTTCACACCAGTTAAAAATTTTGGGACTAAGACAATCTATTTCACACTGGAAGTGAGACTCAGTGTTAGCTTAGTGGGCTCTGACCCAGGTTGAGAGTTAGTTGTGCCAAAAAAATCCCTACACTACTGGCCCTTTTGGTAGAAATCTGCAGTGTGCACACTGAATTCTCACTCAAAGAAGTATGGGGGGATGATGGAACCAAGTTTCCGCACCTACAAATGAGTATGATGCCCTTTGGTGACCTAGATCTTCCATCGCGCAGACCTCTAGGCCCTTATGGCCTATTGCTGTAAATTCAATTAAGTGACTTTTAGACCTCCACAAATGTCTATGAATTCCTTTTGCAAACCCTAAATAGGTCAATTAACTACTTACACACACCTTATATTACCCTTAGATTAGTGATTACTTGGATCTACTTAAGATTTCGATAACTTTAACAGAAAGAATTATGATCTTCGCGTAATCACTTAACATTAATTGCATTGAGATAAAAATACAAATAAACTAAATTCACGCATCAATACATCATTTTTTATAAAACCATTATTCAGCACAGCATAAAGTGTATTCATACATAACAAAAGTAAAGAGATAAAACAAGAGTTTATGAAACAATCTTCTATATTGATATTTAGTTAAGCTTATAGACTCAAGACTTCCCTGCGCACTCAGCTGCAGGGGTCTTGTCACACAGCTATGGATACTACTATAGGCCTCTACATACTTAGCTTTAGAGCCTCTCCTCTTACTCTCTTGTGCTAACTCTATAGACTCCTTTCATCATACCCATAGACAAACTTCCATTCTTCTACCTTAGATTCTCTAAGACACACCGACTCAAATTACATAAAAGAGAGTAAAAACTCTTTTTCACTCTTAAATAGCTATGCGCTCCACGAACATAATTTGTAGAGACTTTACATCAAAACTTGGGCTTTTGCCCCAAAACTTGGGATTTTGACCCAAAACTTGCGCTTTTGTCCCAAAACTGACCTAAGGGACCCCATTCCAACAGGCCCCCAACAGAAAGATCATGACTCGACCTCGAGTCACTTGGCTAGCACATATATCTTGCTACGAAGATACCCTAACAACACCAGTACCACTTCTACTTCAGTCGTGCTCTGCGTGGATGCCTGCTTCACCTGTTCGGCTAGGTGTTCCGTGTGTGGTCCTTTCTTGTCCTGCTTGATCGTCTACTATGTAAGCTGCAGGTTTGCCAACTTTTCGTATATGTTGTTGGAGACTTGGTAGGCTTCTTCCAACCAAGGATCCAAATGTGCCTTAAGGACTGCCTCTTTTTTCTGTGCTACTTCCACTTGTTGAAGGAGTTTCTTCCCCTCCTGCAGCTTGGTGAGGCACTATGCTGTAGCCACTGAGCGCGTTGTCACCCACACTTCGTCATACTGTTGTTGAAGCTCACGGATATCTGTTTTTAATCTTTGCAGGTTGGGATCTTCCTGCAGGGTGGTTACTACTTCCATGGCTTGCTCAAATAACGTTTTGTAGTCCACAACCATGGCATTCACAGTATCTATTCCATCCCTAACAACAGCTTCATGTTGTTCCCTAACTTCGGTTGGGGTGGAAGGCCGTGAATTGAGCTCTAGTTTTGTGAATTTAATATTGAGATCGAACTGAACTCTAGCCACCTTTGCCTTAGCATTGCGGATGCTCACAACAAGTTTCCTGATATTGGCCTCAAGTAGTGCCTCCTTAGGTATGTGCAACTCCAACACTGTCCTACATACCTCTGCCACCATGACCACTAACTAGGCGCTTTGCGCCTAGATTGTTTACTTTGCCTTTAAGGCCTCTATCTTCTCGATGAACATTTTTCATTGTTCACCCAATATTCACTTATAAGGCTGAGAACGCGCTACTCCCAAGTTCTTAACTCCATTGTCACAATTTTTCGTAGCGTACAAAGATATTTGTTGGGGAGCGCTGCGAGGTTGAGGCCAATGTTCTTCGAAGAACTCACGATGACCTTGTCATCAACCAATTCCATGCTCAAGGATCCTTCCAGTAGTGCGACTACCCAAAGATCCACTGACCTGACCATCTCAATAGCTTGATTGGTCCCTGGTGCCAGGCTCGTCTGTGCAGTGCTCACCTGCCCTGCGCCCACTTGTATCCTCCTGGTCTAGATCTACAGTTCATGCAGATCCTTCTGAATAATGGATAGCGACTGCAGGTTATCTTGTTCAAACTATTGCAATAGTTTCGTAGTAGTGTCCTAAACATTATCTCTGATCTCGTCTAGATCACCTTTTGTGAGCGTAATGGGATCCAACGGTGGCATCATCACTTTCAAATTCTTTCAGAGTCCCTCCTTCTACTATTCCATGTACCTCTTCACCCAAAATGGAGTGCTCTATCCTTCCTCACTGCTACCACACTGAACTGACTGCTCTTGTTCCTCAGTCTGGGGTGAAGGGGATTTACCACTTTGCTCAGAGTCACGTTGTTCTTGTTTAGCATGTTGCTTTGCAGTGCACTACTTTTCCAGTCGGGCTTTCTCCTCGGCCTCCTTCCTTCACTGCATGACCAACTTCTGGACCGCCTGCTTCACTACCTCCTCCTTCTTCTCTGTGGAAATCCTTGTTCCCTTGTTAGTACCTATGGCCAAATCAGACAAAGAATTCCAATCGACTAACCAAGGCTTGATAACTTCCTGAATAGCATCATCTGTGGCAAGATAAAGAAGATAAAACCACTTTTGTTGTGGATCCTTCTGCGCCCTAATATACATCCAGTGGAAATGTGTCTTAAACTCTGCATACTCTGATAACTATTCATACACAGTCGGAGACAACCATCGCTTTTGGTTCATAGCCATGTGAAGGATCGCTTCCATCAAAACCCAATTTTTTTTTGTCTCCATGACCCACGCGGAGTCCTTTGTGACCCGAAGGGAGGCAAGATGTCCAGCCTCCGGCAATCCTTTCTCCAAGGGAGGAAACTAACTATCCTTCAACAACTCCCAAGAAACTAGCGTGATGGAGAACAACAACCATGTGTATTGGAAGGTCTTTCTCTCATCCTGAGCCACACAACAATTCACAAGGAACTTGTTGTAGAGGTAGCGTGACTAGTTAAACTGCACACCTTCTGTGCCCTGTCCAGTTAATGTGATCACGGGTGTCAGAACCTCGTCTTCATAGAATTTTATCATGACCTTACTGGCTAGTATCTGCATGGAAATTTTCACCACAGGGTTGATGATGGATGTTATGGAGTACTCGCGTGACTTCTTGACCAGGTCAAATTTCTTCTTCATCTTTTCTACCAAGTCGCGCTCACTTGTCTTTTTACAAAATGCCTTGGTCAGATTCAAGCCTAAATGTAGCAGGAGCATGATCAAATGGATCAACATGGTTGTGATGGGAATAGGTGCACTCAGCCATAAACACCCATCATGTACCAGAGTCAGCAGTTGCTTTATACAAATGATATTGATATTGGAGTTGTGGTAGTGGGGCACCACAGTAGGTTCAACAACCTTGATTGATTTACTTCGCGAATCCACTCCACTGGCTCCAACACAATGACACCAGATTATTTATAATACACCCACTTCATGTAGTTCTCACCCACGAGGTGGGGGACCCTCTCATGGTTAGCTAAATCCCAATCCACCATCTTTAAATGGGGAATTTGCACTAGGCGTAGACCTTCAAAGGTGATTCTCTCAGGTAGAAGGGGTGTATGAATGAGGAATTTCTTTGTGTAGTAGGGGTCCTTAGTGACCTTAGCCTTTCCCTTATGTGGAGGGATATAATCTGACAACTTGGAGATAGTCTCAACGCACTTAGCATCTATATCCTTTGCACCCTCTTTGGCCCTTAAATATACAACCTTCTCCTTATCCTTCGTTGGCTGCTTATTTTTCTTCTGGGCCTAGGTAGCATAGTTATTTATCAGCGACTCGGGGAAAATGATCGACCTCTTTTGCTTGTCTTTCTTTGGCTTGTGGGTTTCATGCACTTTTGTAGGCTTCAGCCTAGGCGACCTCAGTGTCGTAGGCATAAGAGCCAGAGCCTCCATGCTCACAACTTCTAAAGCCACTCCTTTGAAGGAAACAATTCCTCCGGTGCTTGTAGTCTCACCTAGTCCTAACATACTGCTGCGAATAAATTTTTGGGTATCCTCAGGTAAAGTATCAAACACAGAGCTTGTGACTAAATCTACGAAAATCTAAGGATTCATAAGCAACAGACAACACAATGCACAAATTATAAGGATGCAAAGTTTTCACTTCCGGATGACCATGCGTAATTTATAGGGGATTTTGAATTCAAATTCGACCATTCCCCCAAAAATCTATCCATAAATGATGATTTGATGACAGATCTTCAAATATTTCAACCTTAGATTCTGCCCCCCCACTCCTCTTAACTACCTCCTGGATTTCAAATCATGAACCCTTATTGCAACGACCATTTTCTAGCTATGTTGCATCGTATCTCCCTCTATAGTGCAACTCCCTTCATGCTGCTTCTGGTACTATGACATCACCATTTTTCATGCAGCCCCTTTATCGCATAGTTCTACAAACTGGGTAGTGTAGTTTATAGTCCCGCATTCCCTTGCAGCTGCCTCGAGAACTAAGGCTATGTTGCCATCATGTAGTCATTGAGTTGGATCCCCTATGTATGGCTTCAACGGGCTTCCATTTACTCTTCCCGGGAACGGTTCTCCATTCAATTTTGTGAGCTGAATTGCGCAACCATTTGTATTTTCTTTCACGACATATGGCCCCAGCCAGTGTATCTGAAACTTTCCCGGAAACTTAGCGAACTTACTATCATATAATAAAAATAAGTCATTTACCTTTAAGGTGTGTATTTTGATGTGCTAATCATGCCAAGATTTTTTAGGTTCCTTCTGAAGTTGCTGATGGAATCCAGCCAAAAACCCATCTCCTTCAAGCTCCATTAGTTGTGTGAGCCTTTCTTATAAGGCTCCTAGTCCGCCATTCCTGTGAAAGACGCTATGCGTAGACTATGCACGATATATTCCATAGGCATCATAGCTTCTACGCCATAAACCAACAGAAAAAGTGTCTAACCTTCAATATTTTTGCAAGTAGTCCTATATGCTCATAATAATGTTGGTATGTGCACGTCCCAATCATTCCCCTACACATTACAAATATTTATCACTGCATTCTCCAATATCTTATTGAAAGCCTCAATTGTTCTATTGGCCTGAGGAATATATGGTGTACTTTTCTGATGGTAAACCTGAAACTCTTTTGTCAACGCGCATATTGATTCATTAAGAAAATGTGTACCATGATCACTCATTAATACCTTTGGGCAATCAAACTGGGTCAACATATATTCAAACAAAAAATTTGTTGTTGTTGCCACTCTATAGGCTTTCACAGGGTGTGCCTCGGCCCATCTGATCAGATATTCGGTCATGGTGATGATATAATGCGCACCTATTTTCTTGCTTGGGGGCTGAATAGGTCCTACAAAATCAATTGCCCATTTCTCAAATGGCTACAATGACACCTGCAGATTCAGAGGTAGCTCATCCCTTCACGATGATCTACCTGTTCTCTGACATGCATCGCATGCCCTATAACATGCTTTAGAATCTTTATGTAGCGTTGGCCACCATAACCTAGCACGCAAAACCTTCTGCGTTGTTGCGTTTCCTGCATAATGCCCTCCCGTAGCTCCTCCATGAGCTTCAGCGAGGATATTAATTTCACTCAAAATCCATCACATATCATCAAAGTATCTTGTCTGATCCCATCTTATACAAATTTCTAGCAATTACTAACAAATCTGCCACGTGCACTACGAACTTTTTTTTTCTGCTGACTGGTGTATCCTTACAGAGCTGCCCCTGTAGTAAAGAAGTGGATAATATCTACAAAGTAGTTATCCACTACACGCACCACAAAGAGCTGCGTCGAGCAACCCTTCCTCCAAATTAGTTGGCTCCTCTCCTGTCTCAATGTGCGACAAATGGTCAAGTCCTTCATTCAACATTTCTAGCTTTAGAATTACCTCAAAATCATATTCTTGAAATAACTGTAGCCATCTGCATATTTGCCCCCCAACACAGGTTATTGACTAGATACTTCAATGCATAATGGTCTGCGTACATCTTGAAATGTATACCCAATAGGTAATGTCTGAATTTTGGAGTGCGTACACCATAGCCAATCCTTCACGCTCTTTCGTCAAACAATTATTTTCATCTTTTGACAACTTTCTGCTTGCAAATTCTATAGGATGATCCATCTTTCCTTCACCACCCTGTTTCAGCACTGCCCCTAGTGCAATACACGAGGCATCAACATGCACATGGAATTCCTTCTTCCAATCTGGGAAGACCAAGATCTATGCAATGACCATCTTTTCTTTCAATACATCTAGACTACACTGACATTCTTCATCCCAAAAGAATGCAACATCCTTCTTCGGCAGATTCTCCATATGCATTGTAATCTAAGCATAACCCTTGATGAACTTTCAGTAGTATCCAGTATGGCCCAGCATTACACACAGTTGTTTGACACTTCTTGGAGCCTCCAAATTAATTATTCCTGTGATCTTAGTAGGGTCTACCATTAGTCCTTGCTTGCACACCACATGACCCATCGAAATTATGAAACACACATGAAACAAGCACTTCTTTAGGTTCAGCGCGATCTGATAACTTCGGCATGTCCAACATCAAGTGTAGATTGGCTACATGGTGCTTTACTAACCCAAGCATTGTCTAGTTGTCAAAATATACCTCCAATAATTTGTGAATAAACTCTTTGAACGTTTCAATGGCTACGCACGAGAATATAGCCAGTGCATTTTTGAGTCTAAACAACATTATTGTATATTGGAAATAACCCCACTCAATTGTGAAGGTGGTCTCACTACTATCTTCTTGCACGATCCTAATCTAATGGTACCCAGAGAATCCATCAGTGAATGAGTAGGCCTCCTGCCCTCCAACATTATCTAGTATCTCATCTGTAAATGGTGTTGGAAAAGGATCATGAACACAAGCATCATTAAGTTTCCCGAGATCTACGAAAATCCATATCTCTCCCTTCTGTTTCTTTCCTTGGACTACCATTGGGCTCACCCAATAATATTCCTCCACTGGTTCTATAGTGCCTTACTCAAGCATCTTATCCAACTCCAAGCAGACCTTTTCCTTGTATTTGGGATCAAGGTGATATGGCCTCTGCTTAATCGGCTTCGTGTTCGACTTCAAGGTAATTTTCATCACTCCCAAATCTCCTATAATACCTTTTAGGTATGAAAATTTTGTAGGAAACAAATCCTGATATTCGTGGAGAATCTCAACGACTTTATCTACTGTGTCATCATCACAGTAATCCCCACTCTTTGCAAATTTTGGTTTTGCTTTTGTTCCAATGTTCACTTGCCTAGTTATCAATGGTGCAGTGATATCTAGATTCTCTATTTGTAGACCCTCAACCTTGTGGTGGCCTTCTTCTTCTAGGATGTTAATATTCCTTTATCCTCATCCTCCCCTTCAGTAATAGCATTATAGCATTCTAGCACATGGTGCAGTTGGGTGCTCCAATCTGGTTGAAATAATTCCAAAGGATCATGCGGGATTTTCAAGATTGATTCCTTAACCTCTTGTAGTGCCTCGTCAATGCTTTCGAACCCATCCTCAAAACTGAAGGTCATCAAAAACCCTTCCCTTAAGATATCCCACTCTGCGGTGCCATGGAATAGTTCCGTTTCCTGGTACCAATTCATAGGGATTATATCCAAAGTGTGACAGAATAATGCACCCACTCTAGTTACAACTCTGTTCAATAAACCTTATTCCACTTTGCTGAATGATATTGTAGATCATTTCTCCCATCGTATTTCTCAGTTAGCCAAACTTTTGGGTGGCTAAATCATAACCTCATTATTCTTTGGTAATCGTGCCATTCATCAAAGCTATATTTATGCATACCCCACCATCGTGCGGGCCTAGCACGCATCGCCAAATCCAGTGCTTGAAGGTGATGGTCCTCAAGTACTTCTCTATCAAACGCATCCAAAAACTTATCTACATCAGTAAAACCATCATAATAAGGTAAATTTCTTACCTCCCATGACACATAGTGAATCGACTTAGTCATCATGTTGCAATGCAATGTAGATACTTCGTGCAACCTATTCTATCAATGCTTCAATTCTTCATCTGAATTTGAGGTATAGGAGCTATCACAATCCCATGCAATTTTTCCATCAGCTATCAGATTAACCCAATCTTCGTCTCGCACTATTATTTTACAAATTTCATCCAAATAATTATCACTTTCCTTGTAGTTGCAGACTATTTTAGTATAGCGTGGTCCTTCTTTAGGGTCCAATGGTACTACTACGTGGAGAAATTTCCTCTCGAACGACACTATCCACTTCTTCAAATTTATGACTCCATTCATGTCGATATCCCAATCAATTTCCAAGAGTGCGGGGGATGGATTGCTATCCCCAACAATCTCTATCACTTCAAAATTAGTTGGCGTGCTTACACCTTCTATATCTATGGTCACTCCATTCAATCACCCCATAGGGATAATATTCTATTGGTTTTCCATCCTCAATTGAATCGGAGACTACTACAGCACATGTCTCCCCATTCTTTCCCATGTCTGTTTAGGAAAAATGTTCACATCTGATCCCAGATCCAAAATAACCTGGTCCATATCATAATCTCTTATTCACGTGGCGAGCCTCATCTCACATCTTGTTCTCATCTTATGTTTGCCGATATTTTTGATTGTGCAGTGTCCTTCAGGAGCATTTTCCTTACCAACACACTTGTTTATCAATTCTTGTATTCCTTTCACAACCTTGCTATCATGCAATAATTTCATACAAGTCTCCAAGAAGGTGGTAAGCACAGAGGGGTCAACCTCTGTCAATAGTTTGTCCAGACATCCTGTGAAACAAGCCTTAGTGAATCTTTTCTTTACTTCCATGAACATTTCCTTCGCATGCACAAAATCAAATCCAACCTCCTTTTTTGGGGCCTTGTGGACCCTCCCACTTTCTTTAGGTTGTTTCCTTTTATCATCACTAGTCATCATTCCATTTCGAAGCACGATATTCACATTTGGATCCTCCTCGTGGGGCTCGACCCTCATGATCTATAAGTTTTGTGTAGGTTATTGAGGCTGCGCCTTCTTATCCTACATCTTAGCTATCAACACAGGAAATTCTTCTATTGTGTGGTATAATTGAGTGTAGTATCAACATGGTGGGCATCTCTAGCTCATACACTCCTATGAATAGTGTCATTGAATTCCACAATTATAGAAAATAACTTATCTGCAACCTCTACCAGGTCATCCTCCTCCTCAACCTCATCCGCGCCCCTAATATCCTCTACACAGTCCCCCAGTGCCCTAATCCAAAGGCTGAGTTTCTACTTGCATTCAATATGTGGGCATCATGCCCATCATTAATTTGTAGCTACGACAATGACCTTCATCGTCGCACACCGATTTATAGAAATCACAGAATAATTGTTGTGGTGTCTGCAAAAACGTTTACAACAAGCGACAATTATCCTTTATGTTTTTTCTAGCCACCTGACAAATAGCGCACCATAGCATGGGGCCTTTACTTGGTCATGTTGGAGCTTCCTACCTTAGGGGCATTAACTCTCCCCTTGTAATATAATTTGTGAAGACAGGACATTGATTTTTACCATGCCCCTCGCTTTTACACTTGAGGCACCAAACTTCTTCATGCACCTGCAACCAAGCTGCTTTTTCCTTTTTCAAGCTTTACAATTCTAGGAAAAGGTTCTACAACTTTGCATGAATATGTTGAACTCCCAAAGAAGCCTCCTGAATAAGCATTTCATGTAATCTCATCACAATCTCTAGAGCTTCTGCCTGATTTCCTAACTTTTGCTGCAACAAAGCAATCCTTAGGTGGGGCAGGAGCATGGCTATAAACCTATCACAGTGCTAACTATCTATGAGATTCATATTAGCTTTGTGGATCTAGCACTTCATTCTTTGATCTAATTCCCAAGGTTTTTCGCTGACCCTCATTGCAATTTCCTTAAACCCAACTAATGATCGTTACTCAGAGTGAGGCTTACCGAATTCTTTGTTCAGATTGATGTGGGTGTCCGTTAATGATGCCAATGGATTATCAGTGCAGCACTTAATGTACCATTTCGATGTGTAATCCTGTAGAGAAGTAACAAACTACACCTTCTTCATATTATCATATGTAATCTACTGTGCTGTCCACACAGCCTTCGCAAAGAACCAAAACTGATCTGGTTCCTCACATCCTAAGCCCTTGAAAATGGGAAAATTCATTGTATTCGACATGTTGAATGGTGACGGAGGTGGTGGCATTGTGGGAGAAGGTGTATGTTGTGGAGGTGAAGGTGGAGGTGGTGTGGGAAGATGATGTATTCAGAGAAAACCCTCCCTTATCAACTGGACAGTGCTTCCTGGCAAGGCTTGTACCACTCCCTCATCATCACTCAAAGGAGGTTCAATCAATGGGCTATATTCAGGGCTTGTTCTTTACTTATCTTTGAAGATCTTCCCACTTCGTGTAGCTCTAAACATCAAGGTAGTGGCAAAACCCGCTTTTCATGCAAGAGCATCTTAATCGAGGTATTCAAAGATCTCAAATACTTACCTCGCGGTCCCTTAAATAAATATCAATTCGCTTCACTATTGCTAACTAAAGTGTCGACTACGAATTCTTTCACAAATCCTCCTATGACTCGATAAATCTAGTGATCAACAGTGTGCACAATCTTATCCTCAAAAGCTTCGAACCTCTGCACTAGTTTCGGGATCCACACTATTGGACCATCAAGCATCCACCTTCCTTGGCCACCTTCCAATTAGCGATCCACTTGTATAGTTCAATTAGGAAGGTGCAAAAGAATATTTGTGTATTTTTGTGTATAAATATTTGTCCAACCCTTGTTCTTTTGTCAAGCACAGATTTCTGTTTTGATGCATCGCAAATTCGTGGATCTTTCTATCCAACCACTTCTTAATTTCCTTCTTCGTCGGATTCCAGGGATGCGACATCACACCTCTTTATGCAGATCTCGGTCCTGGAAACAAAACCATTTGTTGGCTTTATGGCTCCTGACCCAGGTTTAGAGTTAGTTGTGCCAAAAAAATCCCTACACTACTGGCCCTTTCAGCATCGCAGACTGAAGTCTTTCCCAAAGCAGTATGGGGGGATGTTGGAACCAAGTTTCCACACCCAGAGATGAGTGTGATGCCCTTTTGTGACCTAGATCTGCCTTTGTACAGACCTCTAGGCCCTTATGACCTATTGATGTAACTTCCCTTAAATGACTTTTAAACCTCCACGAAGGTCTACGATTGGCTTTTGTAGACGTCGAACAAGTCAATTAAGTACTTACGCACACCTTAGATTACCCTTAGATCTGTAATTACTTGAATCTACCTAAGAGTTTGATAAGTTTAATAGAAAGTGTTATGATATTTGCGTAATCACTTAACATTAATTCCATTCAGATAATAATACAGATCAACTAAATTCATGCATCAATACATCATTATTTTATAAAACCATTATTCAGCACAACATAAATCACATTCATACATAGCAGAAGTAAAGAGATAAAACACATGAATTTTTGCAACAATCTTCTTTATTCATATTCAGTTAAGTGTACAGGTTCAATACTTCCCTTTGCACTCAACTACAGAGGTCCACACACTCACCTGTGGACACTACTCTAGGCCTCTATGCACTTAGTTGCAGAGCCTCTCCTCTTACTCACCTGCGCTAACTCTCTAGACTCCTTTCATTGTACCCATAGATAAACTTCAATTCTTCTTCCTTAGACTCTCTAAGACATACCTATTTATACAATCCGTGGTTCACAGACCATGGGTAGATCTTCAAAAATTGACTCAAATTACATAAAAGAGGTTAAAACCCCTTTTTTGACTCTTAACTAGCTACACGCTCCGTGACCACAATTTGTGGAGACTTTACATCAAAACTTGGGTTTTTGCCCCAAAACTAACCTAGGGGGCCCCATCGCAACCCTTAGTCACTTTTTTTAGAGCTTGAGTTCTAGCTATTCGTGCCATGGTATGAAGCATTATTCTTAGTGAGAGATTTGTGATAGTTTTTATGTATATCTTCCCACTCTTTGTTTTTGAAGATCCTAGGAAATGTCTCACTATCATCGTATTTGTACTCTCTCCCCTAGTATGAGAACCAGACAAATGAATTCATTGTCCCATTCTAGAAAAACCTGTAATGAATAGATATTTTTAATATCTATCTCGAGTTCTTGGTCTCCCATAGTAAACAATTGGCAGTCTACATCCCACCATTCAACCAAATGTTGCAGTAATTCCAGCTGGGTCCTAATCCCAGGGATATGAAAGAATTTAAGTAGTCCACAATCCCAAAGATTCCTTATGCAATTTGGATCTTGGGCTTCCTGTTGATCTTCTGCTTCATGCCCTCCTTCCCTCCATTCAATCACAATTTTTCAGTGAATAACCTGTGGAAAATCCATAAACAGAGATTTTATTATTTTCTTATATCGAAGAAAAATTGAGAAACAATCATTAATCTTGGAGGATTTAAAAAAAAATAAAAAAAACTTGGTGCCAACAATATTGTTTCCCAATTTTTCAGTGCTTCTAATGCGATGGAATAGCTTAGCTTAGGGTGAGCATCATGGTTCCAATGGTTAAAACCCCCCTCAACATCATCGAACGATGTCTTGGATTGGTTGCACTCCTCGCTTGAAGATCGGGGAAAATTGAGGTAAAAAGTTCTCTACAAATTACCAAATGTCAAATGGTAAATGTGTTTTTACTTTTTGAGTTTTTCTAATTTTTTTGAAATATTTTTACCATTTCAGGCACATTTTTGCTTATATTTTAATATCTTTTCTCGAAACGGTTAATTTGTGTTCACATGGGTAGCGACAAGTCATGGATAAATGGTGACCATGATTAATTTTGACTGAACTAACACGTTTTATTTCATCACTTTTTCAGACTCATAAAAAATAAATGAAAAACGAATCCCCTGGAGTCATCTTTCAACTCTTTTCTAACTCTTGAAATATCAAAAGATTGTCGTGTACTTGTCATTTCAAACTCATTAAAGTAAATGAAATGATCTCTACTTAGTATAAGTTTAGCCCTTTTCTAGACTGAGATTGACTATTGTACAAAAAAGTAATACCTTGGTTACATGTGGCTAAGAAATTCTCTTGGATATTGTCTTCTACCTTTTCAGGTTCGAGAGACTATCTATGAAAAGGGACCTCTAGAGTTTCATTTTTGCCTCTTTTTCAAACTCTCTAAACATGAAAAAGATGTCGAGTTACCCCTCTGTCAAACTCATAAAACTTAAACGATGCAAGAATTGTCACTATGAAGAGACTGAGCTACTCCTTCCTAGGGATCATTAAAATTATTGGAATGCGTTAATTTGAAGGACAAAGTTATATGACAAGAATATGCTATCCTCTTCAATCTTGTGATAAAAAATAATGAGGTACTTGCTAGAAATAGTGGGGAAAAATGGAAGCGAACACATCATGTATTTTGTGTAAAGGAAACATGTCGTTCTTGAACATGACACTTATTTGTCGCTCGTGTCGGGTTTGCATTATCCTCACTTCCTCACTAGTGTTCTTGGGTTTTGGTAATCCATTTTCCTTTCATTATATCTTGATTTAATCATCACATCTGATCCCATGATTGAGTCAAATGTTTCCAAACTCTAGAGTCTTGTCACCAATATGTTCAAGAGAAGTCCCATCTGCATTTTTACCACTTATACCTTATCTGACCTTTCTACAAAAATCCTGAATCATTATTACCTATGATGTTCCATATTTTGTTTCATGTCAATGATGTGGTAATCATTAAGTCCCTCCTTCGATGGATCACTTCCTATCGACTTCAGCTCATTATCCGGTAAGATGATATAGAAACTCTCTTTCAGTACCTTAGAGCTTTCATGCCTCAATGGCAAGTTCTTCGCATTCAACGATAGGTTCAAATCATTAGCCTTTCATCAGATGATTTTATGGGTGTTTGAATTCATCTTCCTTACTCACACTCATCGATTATGCTATTGTACGTTGAGATCCATTTTCATTATTGGTGGCTTCTCTCGTGCTTGTTAACAGTTTACATAATTGACCGGTAATCAGGTGGTTTTCTATCATGATCGACCCCGACACATCCATTCACATGGTATAATTCATACATTTGATTGGATCATTGATCCAAGTGGATATTGGTGGCCACTCGCTTATTCCACTTGAATCCCCATGATTGTTTCTTTCAGTTTTTTTGTTTCCTTACTTGTAGCACAATTTACTATTTTTGGCAGTTTTGGGGTCCTAAACTTCCGAAGCCGTTTTGAGGCCCTAAATAATGTTTTTTTGGAAAATGAGGACTAAAATGGGCAACTAGTTGATGTTCATCATTTAAAAGTTGTATTCCTTTAATAGATCTTTCTAACGAGGTATTGTGCGCATCAAAAGAAGATCATATTCCAAAGTTACGACCCCGAGAAGTTGATGTACCAATTTACCCTAACGGGGCCCATAGCTTGGCGCTTCATCTCCTAGGGTTAGGTTATTGGAAGTTTAGGGTTTTCCATTATTTATCAATAATAAATAGGCCTTTCAACCTCATTGTAACACTGTTCAGAGGCATGCAGCTGCCACATCTCTTCTCAGAGATAAGCTACCATCGCCTGAGCTAGTCTTATTTTCATTTTGTTTATAAGCATATTTTAGTATTTGATATTAATGAAATGAAGGGTTATTTCTACTGCATCTCTATGTTTATGGTTATATCTGTATTTTTTTGTGTTTCTATTTAAATCTGGATCAGTGGTATCAGAGTGGTCTTCTCTTTCTCTATTTTTCTTTGCATCTCCCCAACGAGGTCAAGATATAAGGAGTTAGGGCTCGATCTGGTTGAACCTTTGCAAGATCAACCTCGCAAACCCCGATGACCACCCATGGGGGAAGAAAAGAAAGATGAGCGGTAGGATATACTATCAAAATATTGCTCAAGGAGGGCCTCGAGAAATAAAAGAACGCAATGATGGATAACTTTCCCCAGATCCTTCAACAGTTTCCCATCGGCGATGCATCCACATCCAACAACTTCTCTGAAGGCCCCACTCCTTTTAAGTTAGAATTAAAATTTGACATTCCCATATTTGAGGGCCAAATAGATGTAGGTGTTATAGATAAATGGTTGAATCTGCTAGAAGGATATTCTTCTGTTCATGATTTTCCCAATCGAGAAAATATTACTTTTTCTCTTCTTAAAGCCGCCCCCCATGTCAGGGATTGGTGGGAAACCTACTATGAGTAGAAGGATGAAAGTCAAAACTCATTGTGTTCAGACACACACACATGGAATTCATTCCGAGATGCCACCAAAGAGTAGTACTACCCTATCAGGAGCTATGAGGATAAATACATAAAATGGAAAACAATGCGACATGAAAGGGACCAAGATGTGTCAAAGTTTACCAATGTTTTTCATACCCTTCACACGAAGTTGGGTATCAAGGATTCAAAGAAAAATTTAGTACTCAATATTGTGGCTCCCTACACAGGTACATCCAAGACAAGATGGAGTTCGTGGATATCTCCTCACTCAGCATGGCATACCAATACACCGTTAAGATCGAGAATTAGTTTAAATAGAAAAGCGAGACTTTGGATCTGCAAATCTAAAGCAAGGGAAACGTGCCCCCCAACCGCATAACAAAGGACAAAGCCAAGGCGGGGTTTCCGATGACAACCTGCCAAAGCCGCAAGGAAAGAATAACACTGCGAAGCTGAAGAAAAACACAGGAAAGTGGTGTGAGTTCCATAAGAGCTCCAGTCACAACACAAGTGAGTGTCATGCCAAGCAGTCATTGGTGGCTGAGCTGAAGGTTTTAGAATCAGATGCATGTTCCGACTCTGAGTTAAAACCTGACAAGGGGAATGACAAAGGGAAGCAGATTATCAATGCAAAGCCCAATGCCACCATTTCCACCACGAAGATCCAGAAGGAGGAACCTGAATATCCAGAGGAGGAGAAGTGCCTCTTCCACTCGTATATGTGGGTAAATGGTTCCTCGCTATAGTTCATTGTCAACAACGGGAGCCAAAACAACCTCATTTCAGCATAGGTTGTGAAGCAGATGGGCTTACCGACCATGACACACCCACAACCATACACCATTGGGTGGCTTCACCAAGGATGGGATCTTCGTGTGAGCCAGTAGTGTCACCTTCCATACAACATAAATCCCTTCACGGATGAGGTATTATGTGACATTGCTCCCCTTGATGTTTGTGATGTATTAGTAGGCAAACCATACTTGTGGAAGTGACATGTTGTGTATGAGTCAAGGCCTCGTATTGTTATTTTTCTTTGGGAAATAATTTGTACAGGATAATGGAGGTAGCACCGCTTACCGCCATCTCTTTGGTTATTGCAAAATAGTGAGGTAAGCTCATTTCCAAAACTGGGAAATTTGTTTTCCTAATGATAAGCCCTCAGGGAAAGAAGAAGACAGTGGCCACGACCTCTAGAAAAGGCCCCTTCACATGACAACAACAAATGGACAAGGTCGTGGAGGAGTACAAGGACATCTTCACCTCCCCCGCAGGGGTGCCTCTGTACTGTCAGGTCAAGCACTCCATCAACCTGACCCGAGGTGCATCGTTCCCCAATGGACCAATCTATTGGCACTCCGTACTGGAGAATGAAGAAATCAAGAGGCAAATTCAGGAGTTGCTCCAGAAATGTCACATCTGGCTGAGTTCATCACCCTGTAGGAGGTCGATCTTGTTGGTATAGAAGAAGGATTGGACTTGGAGACCCTGTATTGACTATCGGGTGTTAAACAAGATCATTGTCTGGAATAGGTACTCGATCCCACGGATTGATGACCTTTTGGACCAACTCAACTGGGGGGAATATTTCAGCAAGATCGACTAGTACCAATCGAACCCTCTAATGTGTGGAATACTTCCTTTAAAGTGAAGGAGGGCCTTTTTGAATGGTTGGTTATGCCTTTCGGGTTAACAAATTCTCTTGCAAATTTCATGAGGCTGATGGATGACATGTGGTGGCCATTCACCAACTCATTTGTAGAAGTCTACTTGGATGAAATCATGATCTTTAGCCAAATTTGGGAAGAGAATCTCCACCACATCCGACATTTTCTCCAAACATTGCAGCAACACAAGTTGTGTGCCAATTTAGAGAAATTCACTTTTGGCATGACCCCAGGACCAGTATCTGGGATACATTATTGATGAACATGGGGTGCATGTGCATCCAGCCAAGATCCAAGTCATTCAGGATTGGCTAGCCCCAAGCACTCTGAGAGAGATCTGTAACTTTTTGGGTCTTGCCAATTTCTACCATAGGTTCATGTTGGGATTCTCTGATATCACTTGGCCCTTGAGTCAAGTCACCAAGGGAGGAGCGAAAGAAAATTTATTTTGGTCTATGTCTCAACAGAAGGCATTCGTAGAGTTGACACATCGCCTCTTCTCTGTATGATTTCTCACATTACCAAGCTTGCAAGAACCATTTGAGATTGAGATGGATGCCTCCGACTCTGCTATTGAGGAAATCCTTACTTAAGAGAGGCATGCAATGGCATATCATTGTGAGACACTTTCCGACATAGTTTGGAAGTATCTGAATTATTACAAAGAGATGTATTCCATTGTGCAAGCTTGTTGGCAATGGAAGCATTACATTTTGGGGAAGGAAACGATCATCCACCTAGACCACTGACCCCTGCAGTTCATACAGACGCAAGGGAAGTTGTAGAATGATCACCATAAGAGGTGGTCCTCATACTTGCAACTGTTCCATTTGAATATCGAGTATAAGAAGGGAAACAAAAATAATGTTGTATACTACCTCAACTGACCACTGATCATGGCATTAACCACTGTGCTCAACTCTTGTGGGCACGAGACTTTTGATTGGCCACTTCTCTACAAAAGGCATCCAGAATTCAGCCACACATACCAAATGCTCTTGGATGGTCAACAAGTTCAAAATTTTCACCTCTAGGATGCATTATTATTCCACCTGGGACACCTTTGTGTTCCTTCAAGCGAGCATGTCAAGATGATTTGGGAAGCACAATATAGTCGATCCATTGGACATTTCAGGGTCGAGAAAATGGTGGCAGTACTGCAGAAGTATTTCTATTAGCTGAATCTTCGATAAGATATTGGGAAGTAGATTAGATCCTACACTGCCTGCATGATTTCCAAACCGACCATCAAGAAGAAAGGCCTCTATACTTCAATACCTACCCCTAGTCGACCTTGGGAATCCATATCCATGGATTACATGTCCGGACTTCCTTCTACTAAGCATGGAAATGACTGTGTTTTTGTGGTCGTCAACAGATTCTCGAAGATGGCCATTATGGTGGCTTGCAAGAAGAATATCATAGCAGAAGCCACTACCAAACGCTTCTTTGAATGAGTGTGGGTACACTTTGGGATCCCATAGTCTATCATCTTAGATCAGGACAACAGGTTCCTCAATACATTTTGGTCCAATATCTAGTCGATGTTGGACACCAAGCTCACTAACTCCATAGCTTTCCATCCAGAAACTAATGGCCAGACAGAGTTTGTCAACAGGATGATCATACACATTATGTACATGTACAACTCAAGGAATCCACGCACATGGGATGAGAGCATACCCTATGTCTAGCATAGAGATAACTGGGCTCCCCACAACTCGACTGTCCACAACCCTTTTCAGGTGGGCTTGGGATGCCAACCACTATGTCCCATTGATGTGGCCATACCATTTGCAGCTACTTAGGCAGGTTCGACTCATGTACAATCCGAAGCTAATAAGGAAAACAAATTCATTGAGTACATCCAACCTATCTACCAACAGGTCCATGAAATTCTAGAGAAATCAAATGCCAAGTACAAGAAGTGACATGATCAACATCAGGTTCCACAAAAGTTTCAGGTGGACGACAAAGTTTAGTTGCATTTGCATAAGGAACGACCTACCAAAGCCTATCAGAAACTAAGATCATGTCGATATGATCCTTACACCATTACCAATGTTGTGGTAGACAATTCATTTGAGCTCAACATTCCCCCATTCCTTGGCCTACACCTAGTGTTCCATGTGGACTACCTTTAACCATAACTACCACCATTTCTAGACAAAAGGACATTGCAGAACATATCACTCCTACAAAGTTAAATCTAAATTGCATGGAACAATCCATAATTGATCGGATCATGGACACACAAGTCAATAACACCTGAAAACAAAGGATACAACTATATCAAGTTGTCAGAGTAGGCTAACTCCTTCACTAGGGCAAGTGTCTCACTAGGGACCAAGTTTTGCAGAAGTTTCCTCATCTCATGGACAAACTCAACGCAATGGGAACCAGTGCTTCCTAATGGGGGGGAAATTTTCCAAGTGGTTATTGGTGGCCACCCACCTATTCCACTTAGACCCCCACCATTATTTCTTTCTATTTTTCAGCTTCCTTATTTGTAGCACAATTTACACTATTTTTGGCAGTATTTTGGGTCCTAAACTTCTGGAGCTGTTTTGAGGCCCTAAACGACGTTTTTTGGGAAACCTGGGACCAACATGGGTCAAGTATTAATGTTGTTCATTCAAAATTTGTATTCCTTCAATAGATATTTCTACTGAGGTATTTTTCACATCGAACGAAGATTACATGCCAAAGTTATGACCCAGAGAAGTTGACGTACCAATTTACCCAAACAGGGCCCATAGTTTGGCGCTTCATCTCCTAGGGTTAGGTTTTTGGATGTGTATGGTTTTCCATTGTTTCTCAATAATAAATAAGCCTTTTAGCCTCATTGTAACACAGTTCAAAGACGTGTCACATCTCTTCTCAGAGATAAGCTACCATCGCCTGAGCTAGTCTTATTTCCATTATGTTTGTAAGCATATTTCAGTATTTGATATTAATGAAATGAAGATTTATTTCTACTGCATCTCTGTATTTATGGTTATATCTATAATTTGTTGCATTCCTGTTTAAATCTGGATGAATCATGACAGAGATGAAGACTCTAGGTTTCGTCTGATAAATCTAGGCTACATGTTCCGTTCTATACAGATGGCTACAACCATACCTTCGGTCCATACATATGATCTGTTCTATTTGGATGGTTGCATCCATGCCGTGGATCCATACACATGACCTCTTCTATTCAGATGTTTATGCCCATCCTTTGGATTCATGTATTTTTATATGCCTATTGAAAGATGTATTATTATGCATATTTACATCAAAGATGTTAGATATATGTTGTATCATGCTTGATTTTCAGGTCTCCTGATGGTGTTTCTTTGGGTCCTTGACTTGACTTGTAAATAATTTCACCCACCACTCCCTGTTCCTTCATTCTTTAGGGGGCATCTATTACACAATATTTTGTCGCACTTCTCATCCTATATCCTAAGGTGTAAAAATTACGAAAGATGTCATTGTACTCACCATGAAACATATAAAGAAAAAACCCTCAGGAAGAGAAGAAAATTTTCCCTGAGATAATTATGAAGAGGCTTAATTAAAAACCTAGTTTTCTGGATCAATGTGTTTTTCACTAATTATAGAATATGGTGATGGCTTGTTGTAGCATATTAACCTAGCACTTCCAGTGCATGTTTTGATAGGAAAACCTGCATTGAACCTCTTTTGGTATTTTTTTCTAAAGTTGGGGAACAACTTCTCTTACTAGAAGCCTCAAGAATGATGATATGGATGTTGTTGAATTAGGATATGGTTGATCTCTCCCATTTTGAGTCCTTGATCTTACCTTTAGGGATCTTCCCCTTAATATGTGGACCTTCTCCCCCCTTTTTTAGATCCCTAACTCCCTCTCCTTCCCTATAAACGAAATCGCTTCTATCCCCAACTGGTTGTTCATTGCTTGGTTGCATACCTATGCTGAAACTATGCCTAAATGCTACCCATCTTACTAAGGAGAAGGAGTGCTTGAAGGTATTGGCTTTGACTTGGGAACTCATCCAAAGGAGGCTTCCAACATCAAGGTTCATATGGTTGTATGCTTCCCTCATTTTATATTAATAAATACATCATGTGTTTAATTTTCATAAGTGTATAAATCACTATTCATTTAGTATGCTATTCCTTGATTTGCCATATAATTTATGCTAGAATGAATTATGCTATGTATTCTCTTGTCTCTTTTGTTTGATCTTACTTTCTATTACTCATCCACAATGGCCTAAAGAGGAGTTAACTTGGAAGCAATAAAATTGAGGACAACATCGACGAGCACTTAGCATCAAAGTGAGGTAGGTCATGTTCCTTACTTTATATTTTTCGACATGAAAAAGGAAAGTTTGCATGTTTTTGTTTAGTTTGTTGCTAGATCCTCTTATAGGACTAGAGAGATCGTTTCTCTCCGCATAAGGGATTGTATTCACAATAATTCTCTTTTTTAAATACATGATTTTTTTTCAAATACAGGCCTTAAGGAAGGAGATAGAAACTATGAAGATACCAAACAACTGCATTGCTTTTTCTTAGTGGGTTTGATGATTATGCCTCCGAACAAATCAAAATTAGATTTGGCTTCTTCGCATTAGTGGATCATGCATTTAGACATATTAGTTTGGAGAGGCAACATACTCCCCATTGCATACCATCCCCCATACATCCATATTTTTCTACCCCGATAAGAGTTGTTGATTGTTTTGCATCCATCCTCTCTGCTAAAACCTACAAATCTCCATAATGCACAAAGTATTACAACATGGGACCTCCTTACTTTAATGGTGGCACTATTAAATCGGCCTGAGACACACAGAAAATAATTCAACTCCTTAATTTACCAAAGACACCAAGATAAGAAATTTATTCAGGAAGTGAACCTGAAAAATAAATTTACACTAAAACCCAAGCATAAAAACTGTTGACACCTAATCCTTAGTGATTGGGGAACTGAATGTGAACAGTCATCGAGAAGATGAACTAAACAATCACATTCATGTATATAATAGATAGCTGGATAAATGAATAAATGCATTAGTTTTCTGGAGTTACTCCTGGCCTGACATGGTATCAGAGCACAGGTCCTAGGTTCCTTTTTTAGGCATCCCTTGTAACTCCTGTCCACTACCTGCTTTCTGCTCCTCTCTATCCCATTTCTGAAAGAACGCCTCCCTGCCTGAAGCTGCATACTTAATTTCTTAAAGTGTGTAACGCATACTTGAAGCTATAGGACTGACATGGTAACGCGTACCTGAAGTTATAGGCCTGGCATGGTATAGGCCTGACTCCTCTGTTGGCGCTGTCTGCTGCCCCTTCTGTTACGCCGCGCCTGTTATGCTGAGCCTTCTCACCACCTGTGAAGCCGCTCTTCCTCAAACTGGGTAACTCGAACTTTAAATCCGTCCAAGTCTTGCAACCCCACTGCATTGCATCGACTCGTCTTATATTCAGATATTCCTACGTATCTATCTAACTACGAAAGGAATTCGTCTATGATTGTAATCTGCTATTCGAGGAATATGATACAGATAGGGAGCGCAGAAGGTAATCAGTAGTGTATATGTTCAGGCTGAGGTTTCGTTGATATTCAGATTCAAATATATATTAAAGCATCATTTTAATTGTAAAACTGGGTTAGCAGTAACTCGAACTCCGTAAGCATCATATGAGTAGTTAACTGTGTTACAAAAACTGAAGTCACGCCATCCCAAATGTAACCCGAACTCGGTGGTATCTTCCCCATGAGTTGTTGAGTTACTTCTTTACGCTGGTGTGTGCCATCCATACTATTGTTGAATACACAGTTTTCGAAATTATTGATTGTAATGCTTTAACGCACATGGTGTTCATTGGAATATATATGAAACGCTGTCTGAGAATGTCTCTAACTACTGTTTGAAGAACACACGGAGCAACATTTCTCATGTTCATGTGAGGTCAATATTCTGCCTTCATATGTGTTCATATGCTATTCATATGCGTGAATTAAGTTGAGTCGTATCTATTTTCTAAACTGAGCCTTCGCTAGCGTAGAGGCACTTTCAAGGCAAATAATAAAGAAAACTGCAAGTTTAGCGATTTGCTTTATGAGATCATCTCATTGTTCTATAAATAGCGAACATCTTTCGAGTGTGGAGCAGTGTTTATAATGGAGTCAATAAGCCGACCCTTTATATGCGTCGTGAAATAGAGAAGAATCAACACTTTCCGAAGGAGTTAATTGGACCAGTTTTGCGTGTGGTACAATGCAATGAGTTTCTTGAACATCTCCCAATACCTAATAGCGACTTAGTGAATTATAAATTGAATTCCAACAATATTCATTCTGATAGTTGCTGAATACTATCGAGAGTTGCTGAATATATGTATTCATTTCAATGATCATTAATGGCGTAGCAGAATTTTGAATGATTTTGAATATATTTCCATATCAAAATCATTTTTTTTAAAGCAGCGGAAGTTTTTTAAGAGAAATTTTTATTCTCGCCATCAGAAGTATTAATATATCAACAAAAGTTTTTTTATATCAGCAGAAGTAATTTTTTACAGAATGCATTCAATCATCTCTATGATAGGAATAGTTCTCACTGGAAAGGAGAACTATCCTGACTGGTCCCGGATG